>JAPMUY010000682.1:25000-153582 GCA_026901105.3 Galaxias olidus | reverse complement strand
ATTAAATAAATAAATAATCCATCATGATATAAATAATCATATGTATAAATACAAATATTATGAAATAATTGGAATTTTTTAAATAAAAAAACATTTAAATTACTTTTTATTTCATAATGAATGTTTATTTTCAAATGGCTCTTTTTTTATTTATTTCACAATGGTCTTTTTCCGAACGTTACATTTATTTATTTAATGTTCCACATTTATTTATTTAATGCCACATTTATTTGATGGCTCTTTTCGCAATGACGTGCTAATCTGTCAATCAGCACGAATGGGCGTCGATCTGTATGGTGATTGGTTGATTTCACCTTAAGACCAAAGCAGCAGCTCAGATTCAAGAAGACCTTGTCGACTTCAAAACAGAGAAGAAACCAAACCAAACCAAAGCGAAGCATGGTAGACAGAGAAAGGTCCATCGCTTGACCTACTTTAGAGAGGCACAAACTGCTCAGATGCTTTGCCTCAAAAACAGTTGCAGCCTGTTTCGAAGCTGTCCCAGGTCCGAGCTCAAATGCTGTTGGTCAAATTCCAAAAACCCCTGTTCAAGGTAAAACCAGGCTAACCTACGTGACATGCTAGTTTTTGCGGGAGTGGGGGATGTTGTAGAGGTGGTGTAGCCCAGTGGTTCTCAACCTCGGTCGCCAGATAGTTGTGTGAAGAAGGAAAAAGTCAGGCCTTATATATTTTTTGACATTTTACTCGATTTTTGAGTGTGTGTATGAGTCAGAGTGCGCCTGCACTTGAGCTTAGACACGCACACACGCGACACGCGCACACTCAAAGTAATAATTTTGGTGCACTGTGCCACAATTTCTTGTAGCCGATTAGTTGGTAGTTAGCTAACTAGGCAATCACATGGAACAATTATGGAGGGGGGGGGGAAGAGGTCGCGAACACCAACCTGATTGTTCTGGGGAGGCGCGTCTCAAAAAGGTTGAGAACCACTGGCTGTAGCCGATGCTTATTCGGCAACTTTCAACATAGTTAAACAGGCCCTACAGCAGCAATTCTAGCTCTACCACGTAGTTCTGTTTAAAGATTTGACTCATTGAATGTAACATTAAAAATGAAGGCAAATTAAGTCTTGAGTCTTTTGTATCGAAGCATGTCACACTACATGCCTGGACCTAAACTTTTCATGTTTGTGGTCGTTTCTAGGTTAATGGAGCAAATTTAAAGGCATTTTGTGTGGTTTCTATATAGGCTTGATGGGAACAGTACAGCAAGTACAGCAAATACACCTGTTTTTCTCATATCATAACATGGTGTCTTTCCCCCCACATTTTGAAGCTGAGGTGGCGAGACTGTTTGCGCCTTACGAGTAGGAGGCATCCAACAACTCCACCGTCCTCTCTGCGAACACCACCTGCGAAGGCACAGCGCAGTACATATACACACACCTTTTTTTGTTTAGGTGATCATATGGCAGACACAGTCCCCTCAAAATCCATAAAATTTGAACTTGCAGCAGTTGGGCTTGGGGAGAAAAGGATCTCATTTCAAGGTACAACCGTGCTTGTTAAATAGTTGCATGTTTTCAATTCACCTCATTTAATTTTGTCTAATGGTTAGTGAACAGAATGTAAGAGTGATGTCTCTGATCTGCTTCTTTTTTTTTTAGGAAGGGACGACGATCCAGAAAACCTAAGAACCCAAATCGAAGAAAGTTTCACACAGTTGAGAGACACAGGGGGGTTTGAGCTACTGAGAATATCAGGTACAACACGCAGCCGGAACCTGTGCGTGGTTCCAAGCCCGGACCACGGATACACAGTGCAGTATCTCCGTAATCCACAAACGGCAATTGGACAAGCAACGATCTTTATTAGACCGTTGCAGAGGAGCATTGATTTGGAAGATGTAAGATAGTCATTAAAGATTTGGGAGTTTCTTTTGAACTTGCTTTTTAAAAAAATTGCAACTTTATAAGCTGGATAAATACTCAAATAAAAACACCACTCTGTGCTGTACATCGGTGCATTGAAGACAGTATGGCAGTTTAAACTAATTCTAATGTGTTCTATCCCATTTGTAGACCCGTACATCCCTTCAACAAGGACCACACAAAATGCCTAATGTGTGACAAAGAAATCTACTTCAATCAAATGAAGAATCATATTAAAAATTGCTCAAGGTAGGGGTGACCCATTTTGCTTTTCAAATTTATTTTATTAGGTCATCACCTGCTCTGTTTTAGAGGGGTGCTGTTCAACTCAATGAATACAAATGTTTTCGATCGCTATAATATAAACATTTATTTGAACCCTTCTTGCAGCTTGCCCAGTGTAGCAGGAGATTTAGTTATTAATCAGAATAGGGAGACTCACAATGCTTCAGCCAGGGCAGAGGAACCTTCCACCAGCAACAGGGAAGCACAGGGTGCGCCGTTTTCTCATTCAGCCAGGGCAGAGGAACCTTCCACCTCCAACAGGGAAGCACAGGTTGCCCTGTTTTCTCATTCAGGTAGAGGAAAGTCACTGGTAGGGCACACTTTAGGTAAATATAGTGAAAGTTGGAGAGTGCTTTTGACACATGGCTTATCCTGAGAAAGACTTATTTTAAGTGTTGAGCTGTACACTTGTTTTTAACAGTTTCTCTTACTGTTTCCTATGATTATGCATTTTTATTCTAGGGTGGAAGACTGAACCTGATCAAAGCAGGGCTGCATGGCTCTATACATCAGCATTACTTTCCCATTATGAGACTGGAAAGGAGCTGGTTCTGAGAATGGATTTAAGAGAAAGTATTGAGGATCAAGAGAGAGCACTCCTCTCCTTTTACAAAGCCCCCAAGACGGCGTGGGCACATCCTCTCAAATGTAGACTGGATGGTATGGATGGTGTATTAATTGAAAATAGACAAATTGTTCAATGTTTTGTTCACGCCAAGTCTCAAGAGATTTCCGTTTTCCACAGGGGATGCTGCTGTTGGACAAGGGGTCAACAGATTCTTTTTTTCCAAGACTATTTCACTGTTGCAATTTGGCTTTCAGTTGAATTTTGGTATGTGGAAGCTGAACAAAACACTACATTTTTATGAACGTTGGTGTATTGCCTGGCAGGGAATAAATAAGGTTACACCTCTTGCACTACTCACTGGCTTACATGACAAAAGAGTTTAAAATATGTTCTAATACCACTTTATTCATTATAGGGAACACCGATATTACAAGATTGTTTGATGGAGAGAAAGATCACCTAATTCCATCCACCTGTCAAACTATGCTTGAGAGTGATATTTTCTTGTTGGCAGGTTAGAGAGTAAAGGGTCTGCATGCAGGTTTAAATTGGTTATGTCTGTTAATGCCAAAAGGTTTGTCTACATTAATACCTCTGAAGGTAAAAAGCATTTTATTTCTCTCTGTAGGCAGGATGATGGGCCATTCATTTTCTACACAGTGGACCCTGTGTATCTGGCATAAGTCCTGCTATCATCCATGTCCTGTTTGGAGGACCACCTGAAACTGCCACAATTCAGATTGAGGACTGTCCGGATCTTGATATACGCAGGACCGTTCAGTTGGTATGAAATGTGGTTGTTTGCAATTATCTTTTTACCATGTTCTTACTATTGATAAACAACTAAGATTGATGTGGTTATATGATGCTCACTGGTTACATTCAGCTGTCCACTTAAGAGTGCAGTATTGCAGGAAATACCTCCTTCAAAACAACATTGCACTTGATTGTTTTTATAGAGGTTCGTTTTTGCTTTCCAGCTTGAAGGTGAAACTGTGTTGACAGAAGAGGAAGAGGATAGGGTCCTTCAACTTGCTCTGTCCTGGGACTTTCCTGGTGTCACTAAAACCAATCGAAGATGGCTTTATGAGCATCTTCTGTCACATGCGGTGAGTGCTGATGCAGAACAAATGAAAGTTGAAAATGCTATTTCACTCATTTCTCAGGTATAATAAAACAACTACATTTGTTAAATTTTTAGTGATTTGCTTTTAGCACTTAAGAACAGCGTTTGTATTATATTATAAACTTGAAAGTGCCGTTGAGATTTAAACAACTCTCTTTGTATGTTGCAGTAAGTAAACCACTCCTCAGTCACATTTCCACACAGCTTTTTTTGTTTAAGTTAATCCATATGTGCTAATTTTATGCATTTCTTTTCTGTTTTGGGACTCTAGGTTATTGCCCGAACAAGCCGCCAAGTAAAGCAACTGAGGAAAGGGTTAAAGGAGACTATGGTGTGGCCACTGCTGACAGAAAGAAGACATCATTCCTCTATTCTTACCAAGGGACTCAGAAACTGCTCCCAGTTCTGAGGTAAATATCAACCACACTTTACAAATGAAACAAAACATAGTTCTTCAGAGACTTTCTCCAACCTAAATATTTTACACAGTCTGTTATACAAAGGATTGTGTGGCCTGGTATGGAAGAACAAGAGGATGAGGAAGAATGCCTTTTGGAAGACAAATGCAGAGTAGCAGGATACCTTCGGCGTTTCATTGAGAATGGTAATCTGTACTCTGGAAGCCATAGATTACCTATAGTATTTGAATATTATACTGAAATTGGGGTGACTAATCATATCATGCATGAATGGGAGGAAATCATACGTGAGAATAATGAGACTCAAAATGTATCTATTGAATGACCTATGAGTAATAAGGAAGACCTAAAAAATTCTTTTAATTATTTGATCATGAAAGTGGCCTTTCACAGATTTTCGATATATATATATATATTTTTTTTTTTCTTTCTTTTCCTCACATACCAATGTTTGGTTTTTTGGGTCGTGCAATCAGCCATAGCCATCGTGATGTAGCGTTAATTAACAATTTCAATTCCGGTGGTCAGAAAATGTTTTTAATTTTACTTCCATTGATCCTGTGACCTGAACTTGTTCGGTATACTTCATTCATTTTGCTTAAACTTTATCGTTTTTAGAAAATGAGTGAAGTAACCCTCTAACTTTTTTTTATCCTAGCATCCAGTGCGCAGCGCAGCACACTTCTGAAATTCTGGACAGGATGGGATCTCTTGCCCAGAGAACTGACAGTGGAAGTGGTCAACAGTAATCTGCCAAAGTCCTCTACCTGTTTTGAAGCACTTCGTCTTCCTGCACACTACTTTGACTACGAAGCATTTGTGACTGACCTTCAGGCTTGCATAAACTCCTCTGACACTGGCTTTGGTCTGGTTTAGGAATAACAAAGTACAAGTTGACATGTGTAGCTCTAATCCTCTTTCTCAGAAAATGTTTATTATCATTTACAAGTTAACGTGAGCAGTACATTCATTATTTGCTTCTTCTGTTTTACGCCTTCATTTGAAGTGCATTGTATTATTGCCTAATCGGCCTTTGTTATTCTATTGTGAAGACAGTTAATTTGTTCGAGCTGCATTACTGTTACATTGGTCTTGAACTCTTAACATGTAAACATTTGTATTGTCAGCCTTGTTCATTCTTGCACACCTTAAGTGCAATAATCAATTTAATTGTGATTTTAATTGTGATTGACTTAACATTGAAGTAAACTTGAGTCACAAAATTAAACTGTTATATTTGGGGTCTCTACAACCGTGTTCAGTACTGTATCTTTCCCTCTACCTTAAATGTTCCACGTTATAACTCTGTCTGGGTGACATGACGCCACCAAAGACAATTTAATGGTCAGTACACTCCGTATTCCCTCAAAGATTTGACTAAATAATGCAAAAAGTAAGTTCAAATGTTTTCCTGGGATACAGAACAGTCTAAGACTTTTTACGGTTAAATTCCTGCCTAAACTACTGGATACAACATAGTTTTGAGGGTATGTACAGTTTTCAAAGTAAACTTCCAAAGCTTGACTGAATGGAACTGTGGGGTCTGGTAGCAGTCCAAGGTCGTGTTCATTCAGTGGGTGAGGAAGCTGAATCTCGGGAATGGTAACACGCACTGCATACAATAAAATGTACCCTTAATAAATGTATTTGTGGTCATTTAAAAACCGCAAAAACATGGTTGGAACATAGTCTGCCACTTCTTAAAAGAATTGTTAGACAAAAAAAACATTCATACCGTTGATTGTGAACACTCCGTCCTGTAAGATGAGAGTTTCTGTTCTCCCCCCTTGTCTGGACCATGAAATTAGCAACCTTCACATTTTCACCTCCCTTGTCAGATCTGTATAGGAAAAACGTATTTTGTCTGAAATTCTAATTAAATCAATATTATGTAGGCCTGAAATCTACATGAATGCTGAAAACATGTTTTATTTGTACCTTAATGTTGCTCACCTGACTCGAGATGGTATTCCATATTGACCAACTGCAGACAAGAATCCATCAAGTACAGTTGTAGCTCTGTTGTTGGTGGCAGCGTTCAGAAACACGATTAGCCGAGAGAAACCATCGATGCCACCATGAACAATGATTCTCCATCTGCAGAGTAAAAAGGTCATTACAACTCTAAATACCACAAGGATAAGACAAAATACATTTAGCATACCCTACAGTAGAGATGTACAGAATTAAATAATCCTTAAAGTGTTCTGTTAAAATCTCATACATTATAATATATTGGTAATGTGTACATTGTAAATATCAAAAAGGAAACACAAACCGGATCAGCTTGTGATTTCCATCTATGTGCCATAAACTATTTGGTGATGGAACATAGTACTGACGACGCCTTGCAGTCCGGATGGACAACCTTCTCATCAAGACGCCCTCTGAATCGACTCGTCGCATTGACTGCTGCAGTCTATATCCTAATAGAAAAACATTATATTTACTTGTGCACTGCCAAAGGATACTTGATTTGCTTGAGTGTGTTTGGTAGGGGACTTCCCTACCTGGTCCAGCTTGAGGGTAGAGTTTTGACTGGTAGACCAACTACCACCAGCTCATAACAGCTGAAAGCTACCACCAGCTCATACCATTTAAGACCAGCTATCAAAGCTGGTCTAAAATGGATTTTCCTATTGGTGCTTAAGGTTGTGTAAACTGAGGACAGTCCTGTAGCAAAGGCAGGTTTACCAACCATTTAGCTCATAACACAAAATATACTGGAGAACTACTGACACAGCTACACAAACCAGAACTCATACCGCCATTGATTATGCTGGAGACCAGCTATCAAATATGCTAGACCGGACATGTCCGTACATAATCTTGTAGCCTGCGTTTGGACTGAAAGTAGCAACTAAAAAGCAGATATGTCTTCGAGAGAGCCAATGGAGTCAGTTACGTATCTTAGACCAAATTCTGCCATCCTCTTCCGAATATGCGAGGTGACACTCCAAACAGATTAGCGATTTCTCGGGTTGACAGGCCAGACATCACAAATGTATGGAGTATGTCCCCCGGAATATCGAGAGCTGGACGTCCAGCCCCGTTGCTTGTCGAAACTTCCACGTTAACGTCTTCCATGCGAACTTTTCCTGTGTTCAATCACGCTTAACGTCTGGACAAATTCTACATCCATTTCTATATCATGAAGCGCAGTTATCCTTCCCAGCATTTCAGAAAGATCTTCGATGCGGCTCAAAATAACATCGCTGGATAAATTATTGTTCTCCACTTGATCGGCCAAAATGAGAATCATATCCCGAATCAAGATAAGGTCAGCCATCGGTTCAAACGCTTGAACCCTTACCTAGCGAGCGCTGCTGGGATCCAGGGGAAAGTAATCGATTGCAAAGGATTAACAAATAAGGAAATAGGTCCAGCCCCATTCGTGTTGATTGACAGATGAGCACGTCATTATGAAAAGAGACATGAAATAAATAACTGTGGCATGAAATAAATAAATGTGGCATGAAATAAATAAATGTGGCATTAAATAAATAAATGTGGCATGAAATAAATAAATGTGGCATGAAATAAATAAATGTGGCATTAAATAAATAAATGTGGCATTAAATAAATAAATGTGGAGTTCGGAAAAGTACATTATGAAATAAATGTGACATTCGGAAAAGTACCATTGTGAAATAAATAAATAAAAGTGCCATTTGAAAATAAAACATTCATTATGAAATAAAAAGTAAATTAAATGTTTTTTTTATTTAAAAAATGCAAATTATTTCATAATGAATTGTATTTATACATATAATTATTTATTTCATGATGGATTATTTATTTATTTAATTTTGGCACATTTGGTATTCCATAGATGCGTACTTTTAAAGCGTTGGAATTGTGGGGCGGCATATGCGTCTTTCCTTTCGTAAAGGATGGTCCAATGTATCCTATGCTAAAGTGCACAAGTTAGGAAGCATTGAAGCACCTTTCCGTAGCACTGAAGAGAATTCAACCAGTACTTATCATGACCACTTAGATACTTCTGGGTCATTTCACCCAGTTAGGAACCTTCCTAAGCAAAATAGAGAATTCGACCATAGCCAAAAAGACAAAGATTGCTAACTGCCTTTCATATTTTCTTATATCCACTGGTCGAATTGTTAAAAGCTAACAGGGGAGATGGTCAAACATATATACAGTACTGTGCAAATGTTTTAGGCAGGTGTGAAGTCCTTAAAGTTAGAAGAAAAAAAACACATAAAAATATAAATGTTAGTTTTTTTTTTTTTTTTGTCAATTCATAAAATACAAAGTGAGGGAGAAGCAAATCTGTATCAAATCAACATTTGGTGGGACCACCCTTCACCTTCAAAACAGCATCCCTTGCCTAAAACCTATGCACAGTACTGTATATATTTAAAAAAAATTCTACAGCATTAAAAGGGTACATTCTGGTAGCTTTAAATTAGATATTTTATAGGTTGAGACAATTTATAAGTAAAATGGCTTAATGACCAATTTAGAAAATCATTCCATGACACCTCCAACCACCCCCACCCCTCGCTCAAAAACCAAAACTGTTAATATTTTCATTTAAATGACTTAAAAAGTAGAATTTCTAAAACCTCTACATACCAAATCATATTACAAAAAATCTGTACACGTTAAACTTCTGAAATATTTCCTACTTTTGAGAATTGAATGCAAAGCCACGGAAAGATGAATGACTTCAGTCTTCTATACCATGGAGACAATACATTCCAATTAACTATTTAAATGACACATTGTGCATGCACCTTGGGCATCTTAACATGACAAAAGATTATTGGATTTATTTCACAATATCTTCCATATTGATATTGAGTCATACTGGTGAGGAATTTCTTCATTTACAAGTGTTCTTGCCTGCTGGTTGCGAACCAAATAGTGAGTTATTTTTAAGCCAATTTGTAGTGTAAGATCTGGTGGAGAACTTGTATCAGTGGAATATATGCGCTGGTATCCATTCATTTAAACCCAACACCTACAAACTTATTTTAGATGAAAAATGGTTTACAGTGTGTTATCTTATCACAGCAGCAGGGGTGGCGGTACATCGATCGTGAAGAATCTTTTGATATTTGAGAGTAATCATTTGTATTGCCTCCTCTTTATTTTTATAATATAGCATAAAGAATGAAAAATGTCATAGCTTATATTTAGATAACCCATCAAAATGGATCTTGAGCTGGGTCTTAACTATAAGTTTGAGTGCCAAAACTACGAGAATCTGTTAACTTCCTACCTCGAGTGCAACAATCTTTTTGCATTTCCTAGCAAAACATGTCTTTTTTTTTTTTTTTGCCTCAAATAAAATAAAAACAACTGACTGATTTAACCATTCAAAACCTTTGACCTAACTAACATACCTGAATTCTTGATACGTTTCGTACCTCCGAGGTTGAAATAACTCAGACGGTCCTTAACTTGCCCCGTACGCTTATTCGATGCCATGTTGGTCAATGTCAGCAACTTATACTGTCTATATGTTAAACCCAAACTTATTCATACCCATGCCAAATTTTGAGCTACAGTGAATTTTTATTTGACAAATTGTTTTTTTCTGTATGGAAATGCCATAAGAAGGTAATGCCATAGACACAGGCACACAACAGCTCACCTAGCCTTCGCAAAAGCTCACCTGAACAAAGAAGAAAGCTTTTGGTCATCAATTCTGTGATCGGCTGTGACAAAAATGGAGTTGTTTGGACACAGGAATGTGGTTTTTGTTTGGCGAAAGAAAGGAGAAGCATTCAACCCCAAGAACACCATCCCCACAGTCAAGCATTGTGGTGGGAGTGTAATGCTTTGGGGGTGTTTTTCAGTCGGGCCAGGCAACCTTGTCAGAGTAAATGGCATCCTGAGAAAAGAGGACTACATGAACATTCTGAAGGGAAACATCAGGTAGTCTGCAGAAAAACATGGCTTTGGGCAGCTCTGGACCTTCCAACAAGACAATTATCCGAAACACACAGCCAAAGTGGTCAAGAAATAGTTAACAGAAAACAATATCAATGTTTTGGAGAGGCCCAGCCAGAGTCCAGATTTGAATCCCATCGAGAATCTGTGGAGGGAACTAAAGACCAGCGTGATGACAATTGAAGCCTTCCAACATCTCAATGACCTGGAGATCTTCGCAATGGAGTAGTGGTCCAAAATACCAGTGGAAACGTGCAAAAAGCTTGTTTGCATTTATAAGAACCGTTTGACTGCTGTGATGGCAAATAAAGGCTTTGCCATTGTTTACTGAGAAAGGGTATTTTGGACACCCCTCCGAGAATCGCCACCTTAACGTGGTGGAGGGGTTTCAGTGTCCCTGTGACCCTGGGAGCTGTGTTGTCGGGGGCAGTAGCCCCTGGTAGGGTCTCCCATGGCAAATTGGTCCCAGAGGAGGGTCCAGACTAAGCGCGATTCGAAAACACCCAATGAAGCGGAACCAATGGCACTGTGGCACCTCGCCCGGAAGAGGGAAACCGGGGCTACCCCCTGGAGCCAGACCCGGGGGGGATGCTCGTCGGCGAGCGTCTGGTGGCCGGGCCTTGACCCTGCCACCGCGACCCGGCCCCGGATAAGCGGCGGAAAATGGATGGATGGATGGATGGATGGATGGTATTTTGGACATTGCATGTTTTGTCTAAATGTAAAAATCCATCCATCCATCCATCCATTTTCCGCCGCTTATCCGGGGCCGTGTCGCGGTGGCAGCAGGCTAAGAAGGGTAGTCCAGACGTCCCTATCCCCGGCAACGCTTTCCAGCTCCTCCTGGAGGATCCCGAGGCGTTCCCAGGCCAGATGAGATATATAATCTCTCCAGCGTGTTCTGGGTCTACCCCGGGGTCTCCTACCAGTAGGGCGGGCCCGGAAAACCTCCAATGGGAGGCGCCCAGGAGGCATCCTGATCAGATGCCCGAACCACCTCATCTGGCACCGTTCGACGCGAATAGGTAATATTTTCCTTTGATGTCACAGGCTGGACTGTGCCATTATTGTGTTGTGTGATTTTGAGTTGCTGTGAATTTATAAAATATTTTTGGCATGCAGTGTTTTTTAATATTCCTTTCTAATTTGTGTTTACTTGGTGTGAAGTATTTTGTTGCAGTGAGTTACATTTTGTTTAATTGCCATTCTTTCTAAATGTTTTCTTACCTGTGTGCCTCGATCCCCTCCTGTGCCCAATGACTTGATGGAACTTGAGGGACAGGACGATTAACCAAATGAATGTGTGGGCGTTGGCCAGTTGGACCAAGGGGAGCGGGCTGGGGGTTGTTTTTGGTACTATACAGGTGCAGCGTTGCTTCAAGATGGGGAACCACAACACAAAGACAAAGTACGACGAGGACCTGAGAAAGGACTGTGACGATGAAACGCTAGTGACGACGAGACAGCCCAGAGCACAACCTGTGCCCACACGGCCTGTCAACACACACCTGGTTAGTGAGTGAGAAGCGCTCACTCCCAGGCAGATCGTGAGTACAAACTAAAGATGTACTTGGAGTGGCTGATGGGGATTGTGTGTTTGTAGTGGGCGGAGGGAAAGACAAGAGTGCCGGCTGTGGTTTGTTGGTATGGCTGCGGCCATGAAGTAGAACTTGTGCGAACAACGCAACTGGTTGAGTTCTTTTTGTTTCAGCCAGGAGCGGATCCCATCGGTGGACCCGACCGACCTGACTCCCACTAGATCACGGACCCAACCCCTGAGCATGACCACTGGAGACATTTTTAAACAGTGTACTTAATAAATTGTATTTGTTTTTTTAATCTTCATTTGCTCAGGTCTCTGCCTCTTTGGTATTTCACTCACTGCTCCTCCCTCCCATAGTGAGCATTGTGGCTGCCCGATCTGTTGCGGGGCCGATGCGTTACGGGGTTCGTTGACCTATGATTTACTTCCGGTGCGCACAAATACACATCATCAGATTTCGTGAACTGGGACTCCTGGCCATTCCATGTTCCAAACTGAAGCTCAGAGTTTCTTGCATTTGCAGTCACAGCTAATTTTTGTAATAGCCGTCTGTCGATTTTTTTCAAATCTTAGCTCGAAACATATTTAGATTCATTAGCTTTAGAAAACGTAGTGGTTTTCTATGCACTTAGCTTGTTTATCACAACAGGTTTTGTTTGTTATGTTTGATTCTGTATTTGAATGTAGGCTATTGACAATACAAGCTAATAGTATTGTTCTGTTTGTACAGCATTTTAGTCAACTGTTTTAAACGTGCTCTATAAATAAACGTGTTTTGATTACTTACATATACAAGTTTATTATATAGAGATTACACATTAATATATGGCCTTTAGATTTATTTATATAGGTACTGATAGCGTCTTGTCCCGTATCCTTTTCCAGAATATTGTAATAATAACCAGGTGCTGTAGCCATAGTTTATTTTTATAAGCTAATGTCTTTGTTTTGTGGAACAAGAGGAGTATCAGAGATTATGATAGGGGAATATTAACCTACTCTAGGGAGGCTTGTTGAAGCGTTTTCAAAAACTAAAAACTTAATAATGATCGGTCCTATCTTGTAGCTCCAGAAGTTAAGGTAAACGAAAATGGTGAAAGCTAAAGCTAGCGTTCTTTCACACTAGGTTTGCGAGCAAAAGCAAGCGTAACACATCGGACACCCGTAACAGATCGGGCAGCCACAAACATTTTTGTGTCCTATATAGTTGAGTTCCTAGGTGCCTATAACCTAGGCGGCGTAGTCGGGCTACTCGCCTGCCTGACATTAATATTACTAACAAAATTTCTTACTGTCTTTTGTCACCTTCTTATGTAATTTCCAGCCAGAAGAAACCTATCCGTCAAATAAAAATTGACTTTAAACAAAAAATTTTGGCATGGTTATGAATAATTTTGGGTTTAACTTAAGGTACCTGTCAGTCTACAAAAATAGGCTAACCTGCTGCATGAAGCTAGTAGGAGTAGGTGGCACACAACCTTGACAAACAGTCACAGTAACAGCTGATTTTGTGCTGATCGGGGGAGGGGGTACTTGCGAGTGCCAGGCAGAGAAACTCAGATTTTCCGTTGTTTATCTGCTCGGTTAGATTCAAGCGCAAAAAATAAATAAATTCATGGGGGATGCATTCCACCACAAAGTTATCTAGAGGAATGATCTTGTCCATTTTTCTGAGAAGGGTCCAACTGCAGCCTGCACTCACAGATGACCCGCGCACTCACAGGCGGGATGTGACGTCCTTTCTGGGTATGACGTAGGGGCCAATGTCTTTCTTGGCGTCCTTAACATATTAAATATTCCGGGAAATCAGTTCATATTTAGTAGGCCCTATGTTAGTTTGCCAACGAGAAATATTCAATAATATCAGTTAGGCCTATTTATTAAAGGGTGTAGGTGTGGAGTCACAGAATAATCAGCGGGGGCAGCAACGCAACATAGCGTCTAGTCTGTCGGAAATTCAAAAAAAGAAGTAGGCTAGGTAAGTTTAAGTAGGTAAACCATGGAGAAGGACCTTCGGTTGGCACCAAAGCGGTTCTGGAAGACCATCCGACACCTCAGGAGGGGAAAGCAGGGAACCATCCAAGCTGTATACAGTAAGGATGGGACGCTGTTGACCTCAACTGACAAGGTGATTGGGAGGTGGAAGGAACACTTTGAGGAACTCCTGAACCCAACAAACCCACCCTCTATAGTAGAGGCAGAGCTGGAGGATGATGGGGGATCAGCATCAATCTCCCTGGCGGAGGTCACTGAGGTAGTCAAACAACTCCACAGTGGCAAAGCCCCAGGGGTTGATGAGATCCACCCAGAAATGCTGAAGGCTCTGGGTGTTGAGGGACTGTCATGGATGACACGTCTTATCAACATTGCGTGGAAGTCGGGGACAGTACCTAAGGAGTGGCAGACCGGGGTGGTGGTTCCCCTGTTCAAAAAGGGGGACCGGAGAGTGTGTGAGAAAACAGAAGTTTTTTTCATCCCCGGGAAGTCCAGCCCATTCCAAGACCTAACCATCACCGTCGATAACACTGTGGTCTCCTCTTCTAGTATGGCAAAGAACCTGGGGGTTACCCTGGACGACCGGCTGTCCTTCTCAGCTAACATTGTGGCAGTAACGCATTCCTGCAGATTCCTTCTCTACAACATCAGAAGGATACGGCCCTTCCTTACAAGAGAGGCTGTGCAGGTCATAGTCCTGACTGCGAACGCCATCAAACCCCT
Organism: Galaxias olidus; assembly: GCA_026901105.3. Lineage (NCBI taxonomy): Eukaryota > Metazoa > Chordata > Actinopteri > Galaxiiformes > Galaxiidae > Galaxias > Galaxias olidus. The sequence continues at coordinate 139,113 of JAPMUY010000682.1, read as the reverse complement.
TCAGCTCATCCAGAACGCAGCCGCTTGTCTGGTCTTCAACCTCCCGAAGTTCACTCACACTACTCCTCTACTTCACACACTGCACTGGCTACCGGTAGCAGCACGCATCAAATTCAAGTCACTTGTCCTAGCCTATTGGGTGAGAATCGGATCTGCACCCCCCTACCTACAGTCGATGCTCAGACCCTACGCCCCGTCCCGACCACTGCGCTCTGCCACTGGATGTCGCCTCGTTGCCCCCTCATTTCGTGGAAGGGACAGCCTGGCACCTCGTTCACGACTTTTCTCTGTCCTTGTCCCTCAGTGGTGGAATGACCTCCCCATGAACATTAGGACTGCAGCATCTTTGTTCACTTTCCGCCGAAACTTGAAGACTCACTTGTTTCGACTGCACTTTGGCTCTTGAATGTGACATTGCTGTGGGCTAATGTTGGGCATAACTGCATTATTTTCAACTTTCACGTGCATTTTTACACAATATTTATTATCAGAATCATACTGAATAATAAACGTATAGCACAATATGGGATATGGGTGATAATATGAAGGCAGGATTGTACCACTTTAGATTGGACAAAGCTATTTAAGTAGAAGGTGCATTATAAACGCTGCAAATTTCTTCTGGAAAAGATTTTAATGTTTTCATAAACGGTCACACCTCTAGTTTTAATAATGTTGTATTATAAATATGTGGCCATAGGTTGTGTTGCGCTTATTTTGGGCAATTTTAGTAAGGTGAGGTTGCTCATTTCTCTTTCAAGAGTTAGCCACACTGAGTGTTCATCTCTGCGGCAATGGCATAGGCTTGGCTGGTGCGGGAGACACGTCCACGTCGGTGCCAGAAATGGAGTAGACCTACTCTGCAATACATACTTTCTCTGTTCTGTCGCGAACCTCTGTTAATGGCAAAATTAGGTTGCCGTCAAATAGCCAAAGTGGTTATCTCCCAGCGCACTGGACGCACCGCTAGCTACAGCTAGCACTATACTAAGTGACTGAAGGAGGAAGTGAGGTCCAAACTAAAGACCCGCCTTGATGAAAGGACTGACAGATTGCATTTGAATTTTCATGTTCTGTCCCAAAGAGAGCGTGGTGACTTGAAAATGCAAATGCAATAGACTCCTAGCGCTGATTCGCGTATTGCATTTGAATTTTGTCCACTCCAGAACGTACTACTGAAGATTAAGTGTTTGAAAATGCAATGGCGTATGCGATTTCCTTTTCATTTTCATATTGTTTGACAACTGCATTTTAATTTTAATTGTGACATAAATAATGCTTGCACAAATAGAAAATGAGAATACATTTTTAATATTGCATTTAGATTTTCAAGTTTGTATTAACATTTAAATATTGTCCACAGTACGGCGGGGTAGGACATTGAAAATGTAATGTTAAACAGCTTTTGCATTTGAATTTTAATATTGCCACAGGACCAAGGTACATTTTAACATTTTAAAACGTTTGTTTTTTCAGTACATCTGACGAAAACAGAAACCAGAAACAAGTAGTTTTTTTGTTTTTTAAATGTCTGGCAAAAAACTAAAAACAAACATTCAGCTCAATTTCTTATTTTCCGTGTTTACAGCCAAATCAAAATAACCACTTAATATTTCGTTTTCATTGGTGGGTGAGCCTTCGGCGACACTTTACTTCTGATTGGCTAGTTGCTCTATCAATCGCTCTGTACTCTTCAAAATAAAGGTTCTACCGTTTTGCCTGGAGACAGTGCAATGTCAATATACACACATATATATAAATATACACAGACCATACTATTGGAGGCTGTGAGGCCCTTTAGCCTGTCATAAATGATTATAATTTCATAATAATTTATTATTACGCTCTTACCGTGAGGTGCCAACGGAAAAACGGAAAGATGGTATCCACAAGGGTAGTCGTGGTTAGAGTTGTGGAAGCAGAGGCAAGTGTACCAGTTATCCTTGAGAAAGTGGAGGTGGCCATGGGAAACGATGAAGACTACATGGTTACAGACTCTATTGGGAATGAAATTGTGGATTCTGAAGGGACAACTGTTAAATAAACCAAATCTTTATCTTTCATTTGTTCCAAAACTGTACTAATGGTAGGAAAGTAGTGGCAGTACAACAATGTGGCCCCTTGTTTAATTCTATCTTTATGTCTCATTACTCTGCATTTCTCTCATGAAGGGTCTTTCTTCTGGAGGCCGAATGCAAGGAAAATCCATGCTGTTGAGATTTCTGCATTCAGGCAATGGCGTCAAAGAAGATCAAGAATCAGGTATTTTACTGATTTGGCTGTAAAAACAGAAAATAAGAAATTGAGCTGAATGTTTGTTTTTTGCCAGACATTTAAAAAACGAAAAAACTACTCGTTTCTGGTTTCTGTTTTCGTCAGATGTACCGAAAAAACAACTGTTAAAACGTACCTTGGTCCGACTGCTATCATCCTGTTCATTTTAATATAACATGGCGATTAACTAATATTATGTGAAACAAACCATACATTCATTCTTGTAGTGAACGTGTGTGCCTTCAGCTGATTAAATTTTATTCTGATAAGTAAACGGAAAGTTGTTGTAAAGGGTTTTGTTTCCTTCACGCCTGAATATAATAAGGGCAACTCGATTTCAATCATTTTAACATCTAATTCAAAGCCTCTGGAATACACAATAAAAGTTTAATAAAAATCTGAAGATAGTTTTCGACATTTGAGGTAGAAAATTACATGAGCGTTACCTCAAATACCAATGGAACCTATGGGATTTTCCCAACGTTCTTCAAGTCAAAAATGATAAGTCATTGTAAAAGGCGTAGAGAGGTCAAAGTTCAGGGCAACTCGATTTCGTGGGTCTCAAAATGAAGCTGAGAATGTTTGTAAATGCGTTGCATGCATTTGGGGAAAATCCAAAAATATACATTTTCCGAGAATCACCCTTGTATGGGGTGGTCTGGTCTTCCCTATGTACTATAGGCTAGTATAGTCAAGATTACAAGATTACAGCAGCGAGCAGGAGTGCCTCGTAGACGTTAGCTGCAGGGGCATCGATTTCACAGGAGCACTGTATTATTTACATTGACATAGTTTCTTATCAGTATTGAGGTAATGCCAGCTACCCCCCCCCCCCCCCCCCCAATTTTTTTTTTATTAAATTTAGGCTACAGTAACCTAAATTATGTTTCATTTACTGTAATATGGTGTAGTTGTTGGTTAGTCTATATGCCACTCCCCCAAAAAGTAAATCAGGTATTTTTTGACTGAAATTGTCCACCCATGTGCTGCTAAATTACGTTACTCAGAAAGTGTTAGGAGTTAACATTATTTCAATGGAGTCTAAAACGTTAGCTAGTCTTGAAAAAACTAGCCGAAAGTGTGGGTTGCTGACCTAGTAACTAGTAGTATGAGAATGACAGTTTCAAAGGGACCATTTAGCTTATATAGCTTGCTGCCAAACGAACTTCTATATTAGTTTAATGAGCCGTAACGTAGCATGATTGAAACGCCAAATGCAACAGCAACATTTACAAACCAATGGCAAAATTAAGACACTGGCTAAACACATAGGCTAGCACTGTGGGCAAACAGGCACGCAGCAGTTTAAACAAGCCTTGATTTTACACTGAAGACAGTAGGCTACCGTTGATTGAATGTCTGACAGACTATCTGCATGCTTTTATCATCTTTTGAAGTTTAAGTTTAATGTGCTAGCTAGAATTCATTATCATAGTCATTATTTACGTCAACCTTATTATTGAAGACACCTAGCGCTGCATGGTTACATTTGGCATTTGTTACCATGATCGATTGATTTAATTATTTTTTGATGGATTGACCGTTTCAATGTCAAAATGCAGAGACTGGATGATAACAGTTTCATTAAGATTATTCAAGATCTATTTAAATGGTGAAACAATCAGTATTAAAGAAGCATTTACACTGAAGACAGTGGACGACTGCTGATTTAATGTCTGCATCGTAGTGATGTGTCGTTCATGAACGATTATGACACGGGACTAACGAGTAGTTTCAGAGGGATTCGTTCATTTTTGTCGCACATGCGCAACAACAGTTGTGTTCGAGTCATTCGTTAATTACGTTCAGCATAGGAAACAGAAATGAATAGTTCACCCTAACCCTAACCCAGTCATAGTTATGATTGACTTACTATAATAATTAAGTCCCCTAAAAGCAGTTGCAATATACTACTTTAGGCCTACTGAAACGTGATGTATTGTATTTTGCCAAACAATCTTGATATTGATGTAACCGTTGATGCAATCTTGATATAACTTTAAGTTGTAGCCTATTTATTTATTATCAGGTTGTCCTTATCTTTTCGCACTTAGCAATAACGTGCTGTATACACACCCTTACACACTCTACTAAATAAAATATGTTAAATAACAATAAATAAGTAAAATCACACCATACAGCCAAACAACAATCACACTCCTATAGCAGCCTATAGCAGAGTAGCAGTCACGTGAAAAGTGAACTAAAGACTCGAAAGACAGGACAGGAAACAGAAATGAGTAGTTCATCCCTCAACTGGGTCTGAGTCGTTCGTTCTATTTTCACGTGACAGCCGCAGTGGCTCAGTATAGGAAAGAGAAAAGAGTAGATCACCCCTGAACTGGGTCTTCTGGCCTGAGTCGTTTCGTTCACTTGTCACGTGATAGCTGCATAGGCACGAGAGATCAGGAAACATAAAGTAGTAGTTCACCCTTAGGGTCTTAGTCTTTCGTTCACTTGTAAACGTGACTGCTTCATGCTTACATTACGACAACGTTCATAATTGATCGTTATGATTTTTGGATTATTAAACGTCAGTTTAAATGCATTAAATAGAGGGTGAATAGAGGTGCTGCAGATCCAGGCAGTTTGGATGAAATAAATTGTTTATTGAACATTAAAATGCGTTAACCTATTCTAGTAGAACTCCTAAATAAAGGTATGAACCGGACAATTTGCATAATATTGCCCCTTTAAAAGATCGCCAGAAGCCTTAAAACGAAGGTTGCGCTTACGAGGGCGTAGGGCAGTCTCTGTTACTCAGACTAATTGACATAGACCAGCCAAACTTGTATATATTGAACTCATATCTGCCATCTAATTACCCATACGATTTAAAGATGACAAAATATGACAGTTCACAATATTGCGACATTTAAAAAAAAAGTACAATACATTTCACCAATTAACTTTAGCTTTTTGTCTCAATGAGCATAGTATTCTGAAAATATGCAATGTTTTACAATAATTGTATAGTAATATTGATTTATTTAGTAATATTTATCAAGTAACGTTTATTGAGTTTTGTTTGTTAATGAGTAGTACAGACGCCCTTCAGTCAATGTGCAGATGTTACAGATGCAGTTGAAAGCATTCAAATGTTTATTTGGGTGAACTACGGTTGGTGTATCACTTGATTTCATAGTATTTTGTTATCATGGAGTTTTTAACAGAGATTTGAGAAACTTAACTATCCATCTATCCTATTTTTGTCCGTACTTGTCCGTATCTATTTATTAATTTGTTACACAATCAATACCTGCCTACCAACTTATCTCACGTCTGCTGACTCTGCTACTTGGAGTTATTTGATTAAGACTTATTTGTTTTGTTTAGACTAGCTGTATAGTTAAGACAACACCAACAACGGCAGTATCGCTCAAGGAGGACAGCATGTACGATTATGTGAGCTAATAGGAGCACTCCAACACATGAGGATGTGGTAGTGCTGCAGCGGCTACCTCAGTGGGCTGGCTGCTGCACTGCCTGCTCGTCATGGCGGTAAACGCAATCACATCCGCATTTTCTTGTGGAAATGCATTTCTAGTTCTCATTGAAGTCTGACAATGATTTTGTTTATTAAACATACTGACTGCTGACTATAATGATGACAAACCAACCACTGCATTACCCTAGCCCATAGAACAAACTGTACACTGTACACATACAGTATTTGGTGTCCAACATTATGAAGTTGTTTGATGACAGAGTGCTTCAAATTCCCTATTTTAGAAGCAACACATTGTTGCATGAAAAACGTCCATGATTGAGTTTGCTGAACGTCGCGCTGTAGAATTGTTCTAAACATGCAGGCCATGACCCCAGCACACACATATATGCATGCCATTCTGCACCTTTCCACAAACTCCCTTACATACACAGACGCGCACAAACTCATACAACAAACTCATACAATTAAAACACAAACTCTGCGGGTCTACCCTGAGGGGGGACCGGCGAGGAAGCCTATGATTTCAGTATTAACCTGGCACTTGCTCTGGCCATGGGAGTCCATACTGGAGGGAAGGTTTCAGGCTGGTTAAATCCCTGAGTGAGGGTTGCGGTTAACCCTTAAACAGGTACAAGTGGGCATTTTACAAATTGTACTTTTCAATCCCTGTATATAATTATTGAATAAGTTAAAATCTTTATCAAAGAGAAATCTTCTCACGTAAGAGTCAAAGTGGTGTTCACAATCACTTACAGTATATCCCCATTATTTTCAGCCCAATACCCTGAGAAATGAGGTAAACAGAATTATGGATGGCTTTGTAAGTCTTTCACAGGGAACGATGGCATTGGATTGGGAGAAACATTTTGGATAATATCAAAAGTTTTTTAATATTTGCATACATCTTCCAAACTTGCAAGCCGACAGAGAAAAATCTGCTTCATTGACATTTTTGATGCAAGCACTGTCTTTCCCATAGGAGCTCATATGAATGCAGCAGTGTCCTTCACAATGTGTGTTTAAATGTTATCTGACAGTCAAGTTCTCCCTCAGTTGTCTTAATGCTATCTCTGCTTTCTCTGTCCTTCTTTGTTACAGGTTATATGCACAGCCACCATGTTGCTGCTGATGGCTCTGTCAGCCACAGGCAGTGAACCTCTTGCAGTAGGCTTGCTGGTCCTGCTCATCGGGATGTCAATGAGAGGTTAACAGTGGCTATGCCATCAATCCCACCAGAGACCTTGGACCCAGGGTCTTCACTGCCATGGCAGGCTGGGGACCAGATGTGTCTAGGAGCGGATGTGTATTTAGGGTACTTGAGTCTCCCGCTGCATGATCCATCTCATTTAATACCTTAGCGTTTTGCTGAATGTTGTACTGCGAGCGGTTTGTTCCTTATCTGCTGATTAAATGGAATATTTGATGTAGGAGTCATGGCGTTCAATCAAGTAGTGAAACTGCATTTCATTGAATTCAACTGTCCTGAATAATAGCCAAACAGCAATCTTTCTAATGGGCAGGATTTTTACATATAGTTCTCCACTTGTACATGCTGCAACAGCATGGTATGAGTTAAAGGGATACTTTACCAATTTTCTTACACAATATATGTTTTTGTTTAGGCTAAAATAAGTAAGTATACTGAACAAGTTCGGGTCATAGGATCAATGTAAGTGAAATTCACGTATTTTTCCGACCAGCAGCATGGGTAAATGGTTCATTCATTGTGCACCACAATGCCCATAGATCACTGCGCGAATCAAACTTAGAACCAGCAAAAAAAATTCAAGAAGGACCCCTAATGACGCAATAGTCATTTTCTCAACTCGTTTGACATTCTGCTGTTTGACTGCAAAATGCTAAATGACAATACAATGTTTTAAATACAACATTGGTATCTGATGAAAAACATCAAAAGATCGAAAATGGGTTAACTATCCCCTTAAGGTAAAATATGTCTTGAGACATCTACTAATCATGATCTTGTACAGGCTCAAGCAAGTGGTTTCTGTAGTCTAATTGCGTTGTCCTATTTAGTAGACACTTTGCAACCACTGCAAAAAATGACTTGTATAATGCTTCTTGTGCATAAATACTAAAGAATTCACATAAATATCTTGCAAAAATACATGTTATGGAATATCATTCTATTACAACAGTTTAAGTATTAATTATAGGGCCCTAGGTATAACCTGAGCTAAATGATATAGGAGATAGATGTATTGATCTCTCTTTTGGAAACAAAATGCTTGTAGGTTACTATCGTGGAAATGGTATTTATTTGTTTATTTTCTATATGGTTAGCTGACAGTTTATGTATTTAACCAATGTCTTATGTTCATTAAAACCTCCGGGAATTGAGCTGTTAAATATACAGTCTGGTCTACAGGACATGTAGAAAATGTATAGGAACAATTGAAGGGTCTCTCACGATTTTGCAGGAAGAAGCAGATATGTACCCGTCTCTATTCACAAGCGACTTGCACGCATGCAAATGTTAATCAACCTACACCACATCTAGTACAGTCATCGTTTTGAATCTTTTTCTTTATCAAATAAGACCAACTTCAATACTATAAAAGATGGAAGCATGATACTAATAAATTGTTTCAGTAGTTCAGAAATCCAAGATATTTAATTATTTTGTAACAAGTGCCAGTGTAGTCCAACATGGACATTTGTTTCCAGTAGTTGTTATTTAACGTTGCATAAGAAGCTGCTTGAGCCCCGACTAAACCTGAATCGTCCACAGCAACAGAAACTCTATCCATTATGATATTTAAACTGAATTGAGGTGTTTATCCAGGTGGGTTTCAGCGCTTAGCGCCACTTTGTCTCCCTGAGCCACCCTGCGGTTTAGCAGTGCCCCCCATTCCCCCTGTCTGGGCTGACGACTTCTTCTTGGGGGCTGGAGGCTTGGCCTTGGCCTTGAATGCTCTGGTGGGGTCCAGCTTGTTGAGAGGGGGGTCGATGATGTTGTCAGCCTGACTAAGCTCACTGTGGAAGGTCAGTGGTTGGTAGAATGATGCCCACTGCTATGGATGGATGGAACAACAAAATCAAACAAACTAGGAAGACAAACAATAGATTCACTGCCTTGGCTCAAGTCCTGAGTTTTTTTAGACCAATGGCTTGTCCAAGCAAAAGACTGAATAATATGGAGTAGTTTAGTAATAATTCTTCAAACATTAGCAATGTTTTTCTGTATGTACAAACTTTAAAGTGAAACCATCCTTACATGGCCAAATGTTAACATTGATTATTAATTTCTGCTGGATATATTCTAAACTTTGCTGTAAGTCATTATATAGTGTATGAGAAGAAAATAAGTGAATTCATCAGCAATAGCACCATGTCTGTCTCAACAATGTTACAACGTTTATGGCTTATTTATGCTACAAGACATATCTTAATAACAATTCTTTCCCTTTGACATTACGTAACCGAATGGACTTATGTATGTAAAATAATGTGAAGTGAATAGAACAGCAGAAATACATATTTTTATGCATTAGTCTTAGGCAGCTAATGATATTTTATGGGAAGGGAACGTATGTTCACATCCTTCAGTTTTACCAACGTATGGTTCATCCAAAACGCACACTGCTGTTAAAACATTGAGTACTAGACAAAGAAAGATCTTACATCAGTGCTCCAGTCTTTTTGGGCTATGGCTAGGGGGGGTGAATTACCTTGGCTTGGGGACTGAGGCCGTACGGGGTGAAAGCGTACTGCCACTCGGGCAGACCCAGGTGGGTGATCATCAATCGGTAGTATGATGTGAAGGAAGGCGTCAGGTAGTGCCAGTACAGGCAGCGATCTAGGAACCACACCTCACATTGCTGGCCGACCATACCTGAAACAAAAACAAACATACAAACAAGAATCAAGACAGAGAAATGGAGAAAAGCACTGCACTATTGAAAGTTTTTAGTATAAGTACGTTTTCTGCTATTTAACTGCTGTTGAGTCCCCCAGACTAATGCCATATTGTGATCATGCCATTCAATCATCCCCCCTTGCAAGTAATATTGTTACTTCTTGTTTGTAAAAATTGTACTATATAATTTTTTTTACTGACTCTCTAAAAATAAACACTGTTTTACTCTAACCCTACTTCAGTTATTATTACATATACAGTGCTGTGAAAAAGTATTTGCCCCCTTACAGATACTTATTGTTTTTGCACATTTGTCACACTTAAATGTTTCAGATTATCAAACAAATTTTAATATCAGACAAAGCTAACCTGAGTAAATACAAAAAGCTGTTTTTACAGTTAGGCCCAAAAATATTTGGACAGTGACACAATCTTCATGATTGGGGCTCTGCATGCCACCACATTGGATTTGAAATGAAACAACTACAACGGAATTGAAGTGCAGACTTTAAGGTTTAATTCAAGGGGTTGAACAAAAATATATGATTAAACATGTAGGAATTGTAGCTATTTTTATACAAACGCTCCTCATTTCAGGGGCTCAAAAGTAATTGGACAAATAAACATAACCCCAAGTAAAATGTTACTTTTCAATATTTTGTTGAGAATCCTTTGCAGGCAATGACTGCCTGAAGTCTGGAACCCATGGACATCACCAAACGCTGGGTTTCCTCCTTTGTGATGCTTTGCCAGGCCTTTACTGCAGCGGTCTTCCGTTGTTGCTTGTTTGTGGGTCTTTCTGCCTTAAGTTTTGTCTTGAGCAAGTGAAATGCATGCTCGATTGGGTTGAGATCTGGTGATTGACTCGGCCATTGCAGAATATTCCACTTCTTTGCTTTAAAAAACTCCTGGGTTGCTTTTGCAGTATGTTTTGGGTCATTGTCCATCTGTACTGTGAAGCGCCGTCCAATCAACTTTGCTGCATTTGGCTGAATCTGAGCAGAAAGTATATCCCTATACACTTCAGAATTCATCCGGCTGCTTCTGTCTTTTGTCACATCATCAATAAACACAAGTGACCCAGTGCCATTGGAAGCCATGCATGCCCATGCCATCACACTGCCTCCACCATGTTTTACAGAAGATGTGGTGTGCTTTGGATCATGAGCTGTTCCAATTCTCCTCCAAACTTTCTTCTTCCCATCATTCTGGTACAGGTTGTTCTTAGTCTCATCTGTCCAAAGAATGCTGTTCCAGAACTGGGTTGGCTTCTTCAGGTGTTTTTTGGCAAAGTCAATTCTGGCCTTTCTATTTTTGAGGCTGATTAATGGTTTGCACCTTGTGGTGAATCCTTTGTATTTACTCTCATGAAGTCTTCTCTTTATGGTAGACTTAGATACTGATACACCTACTTCCTGGAGAGTGTTCTTCACTTGAGTGGATGTTGGGAAGGGGTTTTTCTTCACCATGGAAAGGATTCTGCGATCATCCACCACTGTTGTCTTCCGTGGACGTCCAGGCCTTTTTGAGTTCCCAAGCTCACCAGTGGGACTCTAGTGTTCCAGCGAACCATCAGAGATGTTCTGTAGCTTATGAACCCGTGGAACGTCCTGTCTAACCGACTGGCTAGACAAAGAACACGGGTCGGCACGTGCAATAGTTGGTTAAATAGAGCTGCTGCCAGGAGAACACTCAGGGTCCGAATGGAAGATGTGCTTAGTAAAGAGGGCACAGACAAAGACCCAGGAAAGCTACTCCCCCTTCAGAGACTCAAGAACCCTCTCCATCTCAGAGGTCCAACGACATGGTTCCTTATTACAACTTTCAAGATGATGAGAAATGAGATGAGAATAAGACAGAGAAAGAGGAGAGGAAGAGTACATTTGCCCCCACCTCTGAAAGAGTGCTTCAGAACAATAACCATACACAATAATAACAAATGGGCCCTGTAAACTCCAGTACCTTTGCTGCAGTTTTTGTAAACTAGGCAAACTTTGCCATTTCCGCCACATGAGTCCAGCTCAAATATACGGCTCTGGGAATTAAAATGCGGTGGATCTGGATCCTCGGACCCTACGAGAGACAATAATAGAATGAAAAACTGAGTGGCCAAGTCACAGACAACTTAAGCATTCATTACTGCTGCTCTTTATTAAGATATAGCAAAATAACAATAGCGATGATTGTTTATTATTGAATTGAGTGTATCATTGAGTTATTGTGTCACCTTGATTGTCCTCCCAGTCCAGGTCAGCAAGTGTTGGTGCGTTGGGGAGTGAAAACACCCATGATGACTGGCACAGTGGGCGTAAGTTGGACACACAATTGATGACCATGCGGCCTACTGGCACACACTTACCTAAGAAAAAGAGAAACACAAACGGTGCGTATATAATGGGTTACCACAACAAGCACTACCATTTCTTTTCACATTTATTTTTCTTTTCACAAGTGTGCTTGCTCTTATTACATCGGGTTGGTCAAGTTTGCAATGAATACATGGGACATCTCAACATTTAGGGTAAACGTCCTTATTAAGCCCCCCAAATCTGCTTTCAGACATTTTTATATATATATGTATATATACTGCCTCAATTTAAGTGAAAATATTGGAGTTGAAATTAAAGTCTAATCTCTTGTTTATAAGTGTTAATAATTTATTCATACCAATTTCTGTTTTTTTTATTATAATTTTCTTTTTGGCAAAATATCTCAAAAGTTTGGCATGGGCTAAATGGGTACCTAATGTACCTTTTAAGGCCATGGGTGTTCCAAATAAGCCCACTTAATGATTTGTTGGTGAATTAATATAAATATATATTTTAAAAAATCACAAATTCGTTCTTTTCAAATCTGTAATTTCTTTTCTCTCTAGCTATTTTCAAATTGTCTCCACTCCTAGTCTATGGTTTGTAAATGGCATTTGAAATAGACGTGACCAGCCTTTTTGCTGTGCTGTCAATGCAGAAAAAGCTAAACTTACAACATGTCTTCTTTGAAGTGTGGCCAAGAAACTATTTACAAACCAAATCAAAACTATAGTGGAATTTACTCTTAAATACTTAATCTTTCAATGTGTTGTCATTTTGTCTATCGTATGGGGCGCCGTTTTCATTTGAAATTGGCAAAAAACATCTGAAGACCGACTGAAAGAAAAACAGTTTGCAGGTTCAATACTACTGTTCTAAGGATAGTAAATGAGTCAGTTTCAGGACTTACAATTAAACAATAACTTTTATTGATTTTGTAAATGTTAATCACATTCAGGTTATTAGTTTCAATCTTTTGCCCACGTTGTGTTTGTCTTTGCTTGCAAAGTCTTATGCTAACAAGTGTTTGACGGCTTTCATCTTGTTTTTGTACAGACTTTCAATGACCTCATGACTGCACACATTGAATGGTCCAGGACCCTCCTCATTCTAACATGCGTGGACATGAACTGTAGTTCTGATCTGAAAAGTAAAGATTAAAACATTATTGTTCATGTTAGGACAGAATATAGGCCTATCCTGAACGAATTGACATTTGCAATATCACTGATGTTTAAATATGGGTATTAATATCTGAATTATGGAGCTGATTCATCAGTTGAGGTCACAATTAGGGAGGAAAATGGTTCTAAGGTCAAAAGGGAGAAAATCCCCATTGAAATACAGTCAAGTGTACTTGGAATGGGAGCAGGGGGCTTAAAGGGATCAGCAGTGATTTTATGGTTAAAAGACAGAATATTTTATTTGACGCAAATGACATTCAAAAAAAACTATATGAAATAAATATATATATGGTGCACAAGCATAACATGAAAGTATAAATCGATCATGGAGGGATGCCTAGCTATAATACTGTATATTCTGAACTCTATATTGTTTTGATAATGTGTTGCAGTCCTACCGGCTCACTTGATAATTCAGAGGGGCGACACCCTGACTCTTGTACTGCACCCAACACTGTAATCGTCATGATGCACACTTGAGGTCACACAACCATCAACCTCCTTCCCTGAATCAGTTATGGAATCAGTTACGGACAAAACATCTATTTTCTCATCTCCCACACCACCATCAAGATGGATGTGCCGTATTGTGTATCAAGGGGAGTTGTTTCAAAGAAAAAAACCTACCTCTATGTTTTTCCTTCTACTTTGAGGGTCAGAGTGATATCCATGATGAAGCTGGACATCAGGGACAACAGAAAACACTGCACTTCACAAGACAGAGATTCTTATGGCATGGCTGGAGGAAAGATGCTCGGGAGTACGATAAGCGTTGCAGGCGTCGTTATATACATTTATTGTCTATTTAACACAATAATAATATAAACTGCACACAAAAATGTGAACTATACATGCTTGTCATGCTTTATGGCATTACAATGAACCATACTATGCAGCTACTGTATTGAAGCAGCATGTGGTCAGTTTGCCAGCATGCTAAAACTCATTTTTGATTTAAAAATAATGAACATTTCTAATTCATGTAATATTCAAACATCTAATTCCAAACACTAATCACTTAAATTTTGATAACAAATGAATACAAGTTTACCAAAAACAGGAGTAGAAATATGCCAAAAAAATCTTCTGAGGAGAGTGCTAAAACTGATTTTGCTGGTTGGCATACAATAAAAAGTGTTATTTATATAACAAGCAGCTAGCTCATTGTAAGAAGCATTACATAGAATTTTTTTCTTTTTTAAACTTTGACTCAGAATTTCCAAGGGCTTATATGGTACGTGGGCTTTATGTACAATGCACACCAAAATCGCCAAATCACCAAATCATCATTATACATTTTCAATGGAGGGGAATGCTGGGAACACGGCCATCATCTCCAGACTGGTGGCGAAGCGAGCCGATGCGAAGCGAGCCGATGCGAAGGAGCGGTTGGAAAGGTCACCAGCTCACCAAATTTTCAACCCTATGCAAATTCCAAGCGAAGTTCGCTAGGTGTTAACCAATCACGCCTACCAGCGAAGACTTTCTCGGAGACGAGAGATTTGATAAGCGATAAGTTGCTGCATGTGGACATTCACCGTAATGGGGACGTTGTGGCTGCCCGATCTGTTACAGGGGCCGATGTGTTACGGGGTACGCTGACCTGTGATTTACTTTCGACGCGCACAAATATACGTCATCGTGAACTGAGACTCCTGGCCATTCCACGGCTGTATCTGAATTCTTCAATAAAGTACGTCCTAATGACTTTCACTATGTACTTTTCCTTAAACCCGAGGGAAAACGTCATGGGGTTAAGGAAAGACATGAAAGACAACTCATAAGGACTTAGGAAAAGACAATCGCGTTGCTAAAAGAATCCGACTGCACTTACACTTGGCTACGTGATCATGCGACGCTGGTTTTCGTGGGTCGTTCGTGTAGAAACTACAATGTCCTGTAGATTATTGTAGCCTACAAAAAGCGCATTTTAACTACTTCGCCAGTGCGTTGTCACCTTGTTGTTTCATAGCCTATATAAACGTGCGGACAAGCCTGATAGGGCTAAATATACTAGCCTATTTTATCACCAAGGTTGGAATTTAAATTAAAAAAGGGAATATAGGCTACCTGTCACAAAAGTGAAACGAAATATGTCACATTGAGAATGGTTGCTCACGTCCTCATCCCCCTGTCAACTCATATTGATCGCCACGCATGAATCCCATTAATATGATTGTATGAAGCCTAATCGTCAAATGTATGCAAGTTATGCATTTATGTTAGGCATACAAATCTGCTACTATAGTTACATATTATGATTCAGTTTGTTAACATGGGACCTTTGAAAACATATAAGCATATAAGCAAGATAGGACATAACATAAGATGGAAAATGTTTAATAAATAACTAGGCTATACGATCTGCATCCCTTGTCAGTCATGTCGATCAACGGCTGAATGGTGTCGCAAGGAATTGTGGGGCGGCATATGCTTCTTTCCTTTCGTAAAGGATGGTCCAGTGTATCCTATGCTAAAGTACACAAGTTAGGAAGCATTGAAGCACCTTTCCTTAGCACTTCAGATAATTTGACCAGTACTTATCATGGCTGCCACTTAGATACTTCCGGGTCATTTCACCCAGTTAGGAACCTTCCTAAGCAAAATAGAGAATTCGACCATAGCCATTGTTCCAAACTGAACCAGAGGTTCTTGCGTTTGCAGTCACAGCTAATTTTTGGGATAGCCGTAGATTTTTTTCAAATCTTAGCTCGAAAGTAATTTTGATTCATTAGCTTTCGAAAACGTAGTGGTTTTCTATGCACTTAGCTTGTATATCACAACAGGTTTTGTTTATGTTTGATTCTGTATTTGAACGAAGGCTATTGTTCTGTTTGTACAGCATTCTAGTCACCTGTTTTACGCGTGCTCTATAAATAAACGTGTTTTGATTACTAACATATACGAGATTTTTAAATAGAGTTTACACATATTAATATATGGCCTTTAGATTTATTTATACAGGTACTGATAGCGTCTTTTCCCGTATCCTCGTGCAGAATATTGTAATAACCAGGTGCTGTAGCCATAGTTTATTTTTGTAAGATAATGTCTTTCTTTTGTGGAACAAGATGAGTATCAGAGATTATGATAGAGAAATATTAACATACTCGAGTCTAGGGAGGCTCGTTGAAGCGTTTTCAAAACCAACACATTAATAATGATCGGTCCTATCTTGTTGCTCCAGAAGTTAAGGTCAACGAAAATGGTGAAAGCTAAAGCTAGCGTTCTTTTACACTAGGTTTGCGAGCAAAAGCCTAAAGCCAAGGCAAAGCTTAGTAAGCTTATAACCACACGTACTCAAAATGGGGAGGTAGCTACGCTTTCAATCGTAATTATGAACAAGTGTAATATAACGTAACCATGAATTGGATCACTATGAGTTATCACGTTTTCAGCAACCCTGCATTGTGACATGAAGCTGTAAATTAGTTAACATTAACACGGCTCAAAAGTTACCGAACTTCGACTCAGTTACTTTGTCTACTCTACTAAGTAAGGTACAACCAGAGCCTCTCTATATGGCTCTGGGTACAACATGCATTCGTTGTTTAGATGCTTGAGCTTGGGTGCCGGAAGTAGATGCCGGGTCAACGGACCCAGTAAAGCCTGGTTTATACTTCTGTGACGCAGCACGTAAACAGCTCTGCGTAGCTTCCAAGAGCAGGGGTTTCTGGGAAAGCGTAGCTCACCGAGGCCCGCCGACGTGTTGACGGGGAGTCCTCCCAAATCCCAACAGCCTGTGTCTTTCGCAGTGTCTTCTCAGCGCGTCAAACAATCGCTGATTGGTTGAGCAGGGTAGGAAGCAAGTAGATATTCGGTAATATTTTGGCTGTATCCAAACAAATTTAAACGCAGATGACAAAGAACTGGAGCAGATAGGCTGATTTTCAATAGCCTTCGAATCATATTAGTGGTTTTCTATGCACTTAGCAAGTCTTAGCCTGTAGCCTACATATAGGCTGTATATGCTAGAACTGTTATATGTAGGCCTATTGTTCGATAAACTGTTAGTGAATGTACAGCACTTTGGTCAGCTTTGCTTATTTTAAACGTGCTTATAAATTAACTTGATTTGATTTGATATAAGAAAATATGAAAAGCAGTGATCAACCTTCGTGTCATTGTATATACTTTCGCGGGACATTAACGGGAGTTTCCGTAACGTGTTTGTGCTTCTACGGTTTTCTGTACATTCTGGATTACTGAATGCGACACTGCCACCTATAGTAGGCAGGTCAAACTCAACAGCTGCAGTGTAGTCCGTCGACTGCTGTATTCACGCAGCGGTGAAGAAAACCGCGCTGTGTACCGTTTTGAAACTGTTTAAATCAACACAAATATAACGTTTTTGTTGATCTGAGGCTTTTAAGTCATTCCAGAGTAATACTTAGTTTCACAAAATAGAAGTGTTTATATCTATTGATCTCTTGCCAATTCGCAGTTAGCTTCCAAAGAGCGTATATTTTGTTGTTACACGAAAAAATCCTCAACTTTGAGCTGTTAAATAAAAATATATATGTTTATTTAATATCAAACGATTGATTGACTGGTTTAAGAATATATTCATAAATCACTGATAATTCCAGCTTTCCATAGTTCTACTGTTAATAACATGGTTGTGTCATTTCAAAACTCGCCTCTGGTGGTAGCCGATGCTAAACTTCGTTGCAATGCTCTGTTTTCTTTCTCAAACGGGCACGAAATAGTCCAGCGCTCCTTGTCTTCAAGGTAAATCACCTCGGTGTTCCCATCAGTTTTGAAAGTCAAACTTTGATTCATTTTTAAGTGAACCCCTGTCCGGACATGACCTTACTAAGCAATCAGTAAACAAATATATATTTAAAATACGTGTTATATACTTTACTTGAATGGCTACTAGCTTTAATCAAAAAGTTCCACCGTGGCCTTTCAACTCTGACTTGACCAAGGCCTCTGGGAAATATTCGCAAAAATAAAAAAATATCGATTCAAGGTAAAAAAAAAGATCTGCCCCCTCAAAGTTCTGTGCCTTCGTTTCTTCTGGACAGCTCAAACAAACGCCATTCTCCACTATACTAGTATATGAGTCCCTACTAACTTAAATTAATTCCGTCGGTCGGGGCCTTTCAACTCTGACTAGTCCAAGGCCTTTGAAAGATTCTCCGAAAAAATTATAAAAATCTATCCTAGGCAGAGGAAGAACGGCTCACTCAAAGTTTTCCGTGCCTTCACTTTTCCAGGACAGACCTCTCAAATTATCTAATTATCATAAACAAGTATTACTTTATTGGAAAATGCTTCATAAACGTAATTTCAGTCCACACAGTGCGACAATCTGGAATAATAGATACATCCTACACAAAAAGAAATCTTTATTTTATAAAGATTGGATGGATAAAGGAGTGTGGGCTATTGTACATTTAATGGACTCAAATGGTACAATTTTAGAATATAAATGTTTTAAAAGCAAATTTAACTTGGATTGTAATCTCAAAACATATTCTATAGTAACTAAAGCCATTCCTACAACTATGATAAATATGGTAAAAGCAAGTCTACAATATTCCTCTGTAATACCTGCATTGCCAACTTTATTTATAGGTAACTATAACATTTTAGATATTAAGTGTAATAACTTCAACTTAAGATCAACTCTAACAACTGAATGTTTCCCTCTTCCTGTGAGAAGAAAGGTATTTTGTTCAAATATGTCAAAGAAAGAATGTGCTATAATAAGATGTAGGTATTTATCTTTTCCCTTATTACCAAAAATGAAAGAAGTCCATTTTAAAACGCTCAACGATATTTATCCATGCCTAGAATTTTTGAGAATTAGATTTAAATTGGAAAATAATCTATGTCAACGAGAAACTGAGACACAAGAACACCTGTTGTATAATTGTACCGTTGTAAAAAATTGTTGGGATGATTTGCATAGCTGGCTTGCAACTAAAAATAGAATTCCAATGTTTGACTATAATAGTATTAAAGTCGGTGTCTTTGCAGAAAACAAAAGTGTGCAATACATGTTGATTATGTGTAAATACTATATTCACAAATGTAGATTCTTTAAAGTCAACCCGAACTTTATTGCATTTAAAAATGAACTGTTTTCCTTTTGCAAATCTCTTAAAAAATTGGAATGTAGAAGTGCCTTAAAACTAATGGATCAAATGTCTCTGTATCTGGATTGATGCCCCTCTTCTTTCTTTATTTATTATTATGATTTACTTATTTTATTGTTTTCTATTTTATTTATTTCTGTTTATTCAGATGCTGTTTCTGCTGTTTAGACCTTTAAATCTATACAGTCATTTGTAATGCCATTTTGATTGTTTGATATTGATATTTTCAATAAATACTTTAAAAATAAAATAAATAATAATTTCCAGGACAGCGGTAAAACACACGTCATTTCCTACTAGGCCTAGACTATACTAGACTAGACTATAGCTTGCTAGATAGTTTGTTATGATTTAGAAATCAGTGGCGTGGATTGAAATCCATAAATCGAGACCTATTTTCATTGTTTTATGTAGGCCTGCTATCTTAATGTCAGTCAGTTTGGCTACTTTTATAACACATTGAATTTTAACTAGCTATGCTAATTGATTGTGAATGTAAGTGATGCTCATCGGTAACGTTATCTGCACCAAGATAAAATGCAACCTATTTTTTGCATTCTTGAGCAGGGTAATTTTAAGTAGGCCTATCAAGGCAGTTAAGAATATATTAATGATCAGCGGATATGAAAAACTGTTCATATTTAAAATACTCCTGCTTATGAAGAACTATGCGTGATAAGAGTTTGAGGTAGCATATCAATTGCCGTGAGAAAATCGAGACCTTTCCTTTCATCTTTTGTTTTCCTCTATGTCCACCGAAACGTTGGTTTCCTTAAGATTGCGTTGAGTGGCATGACCAGTATTTGTGACCATGGATGCGTGCCTGAAAAATCAGTGCATTAAGAAAACAAGAAAACCTATTTATTAGTCAGATGGTTTATTGCCTTAAGGTTTGTAGAGCAGACTGCAGAAATTAGCAGATCGGCTACTCGTAGACAGCTAAAAATACAAGATCAATACAATACAAGATCATCATCATCATTATAAATGAAATATAGGCTATAATATAGGAGTTTGTTGGGCAGAGAGCTTTGACTTTTGCCAGATCGATTGGGCGAGAACTGCGGGGGAGGCAGAGAAAGCGATAGTATTTCATCGAGAATATGCCTGTTTATTACCGCTTTATAGGCTAAATAAGCAGATATGTACAAATAATACTGAGCAATGATCTTGCAATGGGACCTACATTTTACTGAGATGTTTTGAAATGTGTTTTCGATCGGGTGATTATCTGGCACTGATTATGCATGTACAAACGCTAATGCAAGCAGTACTTTGGTTCGGAGTCGTAGAATTGTTGATTAGGGCCGCGTCATGAAAAAGCTAAGTTTTTTGACACGTTCGCGGTTTTCAGCATACACGTATTTTATATTTTAGCCTTAATTTAGGTAAACGACAATGTAACTGTAAAGGCAGTGAGTTTTTCAAAGTATCTGTAGCAACATATTCATTATTTTTCCCAGACAAAGAAGTAAACTAATGTCAAAGTTGGCCATAGGATGTTAGAGCTTTTTGAAGACACGGCGTGGCTACACCGAAGTATCAACTTGGTAAAATTAAAAACCTTTTTTCTACATTAAAAATGTCACTTTTAGATCAACTGAAAATTTATGAATTTGTTTTTATTAATCAACGTTTAGTAAGTAACACAAATTTGGATCATTCACTGTTTAATCACCTGATTTAAAACAAACTAAAAACGCGTTTGTCCTGTCTACCTATAGTGGGCCCGTTAAACTTACGTTGAAGTACGTAGGCAAACTACTGTGCGAACGTGAGCGCCAAATGAACGTTTACATTCGCTAACGCGCTCACGGAGAAGTATAAACCAGGCTTCAAACACATCGGACACCCGTAACAGGTCGGGCAGCCACACGGACGTTTACCCATAACGCCTATTTGTCAAGACTGGTAGGCCTATTGAAAATTACATTAGAGCATAAATTATACATGTTTATTTACAGTGCAGTATACCAAACTAAATACAAGCTTTGATACGCTTACTTTCCAATTTGACCCCCCAGGTGAGTGTGAATCCATCTGTTGTTAGAAAAAAGTCTTTCAGGTCCTCAGGTAGAAGACAGGCATTTTTCTATGGAGAATAAAATGCACATTGAGACCAACCTCTGGTACCCTATGTGTTATATGCTTACAAAAGGGAGTTACATTTAGTATTCATATAACTCATAGCAGTAGTATTCGTGCAACAAAGCTGGATTGTTTAAAACACCGTTTGGCAGTTTGTTTATTAGAATATTAGCAAGAGGGTTTACTTGTTTTTTTTACCTGTTCCCATGACAGCAGACACCTCTTCTCTGCTGGCTCCCTCTCTACACAGCGCACGTCCATAACCCCAGGCATACTGTCTGTCAAAACATTATATTAAGTCTCTAGATTCACTTCGGTTCACTTTTTTCTTAGCATGCACGCAGGGTATGTCGTGGTACCACTGCCGTTTTCAGCAAATTAATGCATGTTTATGTTATTTAGCTAACATGCTTCTTACCAAGTACCCGAGTGATGCCAAGCGTCAGTCTTTCAGCAGCACACTTTAAGGCATCTCTTGCATCTTCCATTTCGATTTTTTAAATTAGATTAAGAATCCACATAGAGGATGATATGTCCCTGCCGAATGAAGCATCGCCTTTCTACTGCAGTAACGTAGTAAAACCCCGAGCAAGTGCTGTTCGACTTCGAACGAGGGAAATGTAGTTTTATAAGCACCTCACGGGCTGAGACAAAGTTGACATTCACCCTAGCGAATAACATACGAAACACGCCAATTAAAATATGAAGCTGGGGCGGGACTAAAATTGCTTCGCAACGCTTGGATCGTGGGAGCGGCGGTTGTTTCAATATGGCCGCTGCGCCGGTGTCCAAGCGAGACAGTACAGGCATTTATTGGATTCACGATAGTATCCTTGTTTGTTGAGAAACAGCAGGGATTTTAACCGTATTCAACAAAAGTTTGTTACACTAGATAAATGTTGAATAATTGGCTTTTATAAACTGACTTTCCGCTTGTTTGGCTACCCGGAAAGCTAATAATGGCTGCCTAATGTTAGCAGTAACTCTAATTTATGTTAAATCAAATCAACTGAACGCGAGCTAGCTACGCTTAATATTTAGTTATGAGGTTGTTAGACTCAGATTAGCCACCGCTTCGGTGAAATAACGCTAAATTTGCCTATCGGTCTATAATTAACTAGAAACAGACATGATGTACAGTGTTGTTGTCTTGTGTTGATTGGGTCCTGTAAGTTCACTGATCGACACGGAACGTTTTAACGTTAGATTAGCTGCGTGTTTTAAAGTCAGTAAAATGCTTATTTTATATTTTAAAGAAAGACAGTGCGCATCTTAATCTGACCACCATATTTTTTTGTAGTTTGTCTATTGTAGTTTAATCCTTTAACTAGTTTACACAGAATCAGATGAAGATCAACCCATTGTCTTTGTTCATGGTAAGATTTCCTTTTTTACACGTCTGCTAAGAAAAGCCAATGCCTTTATTTTAATCATGTTCTTAGTCCCTTTTTTAAGTGTCTTTCTCACACATGCTCAAACTATGTGTTTGTATTACAGAAGAGAGCAGAAGAGGAAAGTTACAGATGCCTTACAGTTTTTTGAAGCCAAGGAACATCAACACTGAAAGTGTATTAAAAATGAAGTCGAACAATGACAGTGAAAACAAAGACAAAGCCCCTGTCGACAGAAGTAGTTCCAAAGTGTCTGGTGGCCCTGCCAAGGGAAAAGAGTTTCTCCAATCCAGCCCAGCAGATGTCTTACAAACTCCTCGCCAAACTACTCAGAAGCCTCTCTCAAATGCACAGGTTTTTTTTTCATATAGTCCTTATCATCCTGCTATCACAGTTGATTTACATAACTAAATGCTGAGCGCATTATTGCATTCTTCCGTATTTCGTTGTACTATGGGACGGTCTCAAATTAATTTCAATCAAATCAATGAGATAATCGTGTGGAAAAAGTGTTGTTATTGTCCAATTACTCTCTTCTGCCAAATTGGGGAGGCAGCTTATGCACTAAGCTTACAGACAGGCTTCACTTCCAGTGGCCGCTCAGGCTAGCCAATCTCGGCAACATCGAGTTACTTTGCATGTTGTTTTTGACTGATTATGTTGCACCAAACAAAGTAAAACAAATGTCCTGGAGAAGTTAGGCCACAAAGTTGTTGTGAAATGCTCCTAATGGGCACCAAGTACATTACCAGTCAAAAGGTCAAAAATACCTACCTTTTTTCACTTTTTATTGAAATGTACGCAGTTTAATGTCTCAGCGTACTCTGAAATTAAAACATAGAACAAATTAAATATTGGGGATAAAAGAAGAAATCACAGAATCATTTTGTTTCACTGACTCATCGAAATAGCCACCTTTTGCAGATATAACCGCCAAACACACTTTCTACAATGGAAATCAAATATTGTTCAGCAACTTCTTCCCTATACTTGCAGAAGTTCCCACAAATGTGTTACACTTGTATGTTGCTTTGCTTTAACACTTCTGTACAGTTCATCCCAAACAAGTCTGGAGACTGCTAGCCATTCCATGATTTGAAGCCTACTGTCGTCTTCTTTTCCTCATAGTTCCTGACCGCCTAGAGATATGTTTTGAGTAATTATTTTGCTGTTGGATGAAATCCTGACCAACTAGGCGTAGACCAGAGGGTATTGCATGGTGCTGCAAAATGCTGTGATAGCCCTTTGGGTTCAGGATGCCAGTCACTGCGCAAATCGGCGCCTCTGGATCCAGTAAGAGAGTCCCAGAACCCTGCGTGATGAACCAAAGATTTCAATTTTGATTAATTGGTCCATAAGCCTTTCTACCAGTCTTCAGTAATCCACTGGACCACTGCTTCATTACCCTGGCAAGCCTCTTTTTTTCTTATTTTGCCTTCTTAGTAATGGCTTTCTTACAGCCAACCGACCTGTCAAAGCCGCAGTTCGAAATCTTCTCTTTGCAGTTGAAACTGAGACTTGCCTAATTTGACCAGTGTTAAGCTGTTGTCCTGTGAGCCGCCTATTACGCAAGCTGTTGACTCTCCAAAACTTGTTTTATGATTCCGTTGTGGCTTTTGGTCTGCCAGTTTGCTCTGGTTCCCAAGAGCCTTTTGATGGTGTAGGAAACTATTTACTGAGATCTTGGCTTTCTTTGCAATTTCTCTAAAGGAAAGACCTACACTTATAGGTTATAATGGTCTTATTAACTGCCTTTTTCTCGACATTATGATAGCAATATACTACTTCCTGCAGTGTAATATTGACCAAATAATACTTAGAGAGTGTAATAACAGTCTGTTCCAACACTACATTTATACAGACAGGAGGTTTGTAATGAAGTAATCAACAGAAATTGGGATACCGGTAGGAATTGTTTGCCTCAACTTGCAAGGCCTAATTTACTTCCATTGCTGCAGAACAGCTGTATGCTCTTAACCCATTACTTGTTTTCTGAAAATTGCCTTTTTTATAACTGAAGTTTTCATAATGCTCTAGTTTTTTTTAACCTCGAGCAGTTTACCTCTTAAATAAGGTTTTACTCTTACATTTACTTCAGTAACTTTTTGAATTTTATTTTTAATTTTTAGTTGTTTTAATGGACAATACTTTTTACTCTTACTTTATTTTAAAGATATTTTTAAAGACCAAAATGTACTTTTACAATTACATTATAACATATGTTATTGCCTTTAAGAAAGAAAAAGATGGAAGAATCTCTAAGATCAAAACAAACATTATTAAAATTTATATAAATAATTATAAAAAGGGTAGTGAGAAGTATGTAGTCCTTAAATGTACCTTTAATGTCGTTTATGACTACTACGACTACACTACTACTACTACACTACTACGACTAGTATGAATGGCTAGTGGCTACATTATTTTGATTCATGAAATGGAGCGTGAACTCATCATACGTCATCATGATAAGTTCACGCTCCATTTCATGAATCAAAAATAATGTAGCCACTAGCCATTCGTACTAGCAGTAGTAGTAGTAGTGTAGTCGTAGTAGTCATAAACGACATTAAAAGTGGAGTAGGTCATTTTCTGGAAACGGCAAAAAAGTGCCTCAATTTGAAAATACAGCCCTTCTCCTGCAACTCTCCTTATCCTAAGTCCCTCCCAACAGACGAGCATGGGCACATGCACGCGCTTCATGCGAGCGCAACACAAGGTTGCTCGCTTTGACCAGAGCCAGAGGCAACCATCAATGAGCCAACGGCAAGTTCCGAATCCAAATTGAGGCCGATGCAATCTCAGAGTTCTCTCGATCTCTGAAACGCTTCACCGAAATGTACACGTGTTCTATTGCGTTTATTGTCAGACTCTCTTTTAGACTCTCTTTTTGAGAAGTCCGTCTTCCTCTTTTTCAATTGCTTTGTAGTGTAGGCAGTTGTTGCCAATGCTGGAATAGCAACTTTTTTTGCAGGACTGTCTGCCATTGAATCACACTTTCACTGTCTGAAGGGACATGAATACATGTCTGCATGTGTAGAACAGCCAGTAGGAACGCCCTCTCTCTGAAATGAACTGTGATTGGCCAAAGTCCCCCGTCACAGGCTAGATTTTCTGAAGCCTGTAAACTGCCAAGAGGAAGGCAGGAGTAGAGGTTTTCTCTCATACCACTTGAATTACAATATGCTGCACGGTTAATATGGAATTTTTGCCCAATGATGCCAAAGAAACAACTGCCTACCCCACCTTTTAATGGACGTCCGTTGAAATGGGTGAAATGTATGTTTAGCCAGGCAGTCAAGGAATTTTTTATTTTATCTTTGTCATCTGAAAGAAGTAGAAATGTCTACTCACAAGAATTTAACTTCCATATGCGGTAAGTTTTGCCTCGACTCAGGTTAATTACAACGGCAACATGCTAGCCCATGATATTATTCTATCTAGGTAACATTAACGACAAATAAGCAAAGCAAATAATGTTAGTCATTCACAACGTAAATGCATAAACCGGTTTGTTTCTGCCAATATCAGTTAGTAATGTTGACAGTGAACAATGACTTGTCAGTGTTATAGCCTATATTTACGTTTGTCAAACTGTACAGCTATATCACCTTACATTAGGCCTATAGTGTAGGGGTCCTACCATTGAAACGATGTAGGCAAACATTTTCATAAATCCAGGAATGTTGTAGCCTATATTCACTAGAGGTGTGCATCTTCACTGTCTCACGATTCGATTACGATTCACCTGCCAACGATTCTCACTGCAGCCTCAATTTGCACGTGGCTACTTTTTCATAAAATAATACTAGCAGCCAGTCAGATAAGTGTTTCCCCTACTATACATTCAACCACTGCTGTTAAGAAATTGTTTTTCAAAGCAAAATGTTTTTTGTTTTGATTTAGCGAATGCTAACCATCACAATTTGGATGTGGTTTTAATGTTATTCCCATGAGTCTATTGTTAGCTAGCTTACTTGTATAGCGTTAAATAAATTCCACTTTGACGTTAGGGTTCTGGGACTTCTCGTAGCTAATAACGTTTTAATTTTGCAGACGATTCCATCATAATTTGCGCTCCTCAGCCAAAGTTCCATTCTTCAATTGTCAGGCTGTTACGAGTCACGACCTAATTAAACAATTTGTTTTTGGACTTGAAATGGAACACGAGACAACCATGTAGATATTTAGCAAAAATTGTAGGCTAGCTATGTTACTTCCAAATATAGTTAAACCGAACGTTACAGTAGCCAAATTATGGCACTTGAGAAAGGGGGTAAATGCGGAGCTCACTAACAGCAGCTGTTACAGAAGTAACGTAAGTCTAATGTTCTCAAAACAATAGAATAACTTTGGTAACCGTACCAAACAACTTTATTGTCCAGCCAGGGACGGAAAATCAAAATCAACCTTAGTAGGCTATACTTTTTTATAGGTTGATATTTTAAGAACAATCAAATTGATTAATTATATAAAAATTATATAGTTTTTATATTTTCAAACTCTCGGTTATGTTGTGTTGCTGCATCGATGCAGAGTCGTCCACGTCTGCATCGCGATGCATTTAAGAATGGAAAAATTTCCACACCTCTAATATTCACATTTGTTTTTAATTAAGTTGAAGATGGCACTTGACTGCAAGGAAAATGTGTATGATTTGAGTTGCAGTTGTTTTTATTGCAGGTGCTGTGTAAGGAACAGTTCACTTTGGTAAAAAGTGACCTGGTTCTTTGAATCCTTCACAAGATGACTTTCAAATCTTTAATTTCTCTTTTGCTTATCTTGCGCAAACACATTGAGGGAACTGCTGGGAAAATAAATGTTATTTGAGTGAGCGCTGTCTACCTGTCATCTGTTCTGTTACAGGAGAGAAGTGTACCTTTTGTATTATATATACATTAATATAACAGTTTGAATCCTATCTGCCTCCATTTATTAGCATCTTGTCATTTAATGGTTTTAAAATCATAATCACCACCAACATCGTCATAACCACTGCTTGTTCTGAATTTTAAATTCTGATCCAATGTAGTAAAAAAATTTTTTCACTAGGTACTTTCTTACTCTTACTCAAGTAGTTATCTGGATGAGTACTCTTAGTTTAAAAATAGTTGCTCAAATAGAAGTAATGGTACTTTTACTTGAGTAACGTTTTTGGCTACTCTACCCACCTCTGCCTTTGTACCATCTCAGGTTATTCACTGGACTGGAACTGCATACATTTCTATAAAAAATGCTCTAAAATGTTTGGCTGGTAGTGTAGTTTCTCAAAAGCCTGTGATTAAGTTTAATTTTGGGACGATTTCTGCATGATCAGTGAAAGGCACTGGTGTTTTGGGAAAATATAAACTCAGTAGTTCATCTGAAAATACAAATACCCTCTTAGTTCTTTTGTTCAAACATTAAGCAAAATTAAAATAATACCATAACCGTTTGAAATTTTTGATAAAAAATATAGCAAGGAAAAAGTTTTTATTCATTAATTGCATTTCACAATGTTCCAGAGTATTGACAACATTTCAATTTAGGGTTACTTCTCCTCAATGAACACAGTCAAGACAATGTGATTTTGTATCAGGAGTGTTGCACAGCTAGAGCTTTTCGCTGAAAGTTCTATCTGCTTGTTGATAAATTCAGCAAAACCAGGTTATCTATGGGGCCAGTCAAACAAAAAGCCGGGCCTCATTGAAAGACCTCTGTCCTGAGGATAAACGGCGCATTGCAAACCTCATCCAGGAGCTGGCCAGGTAGGTACATTCAGCATTCTATTTAGTGGGCGGCTAACTGTATGTTAGATCTGTATGTTAAAGCTGTTTGAATGATAAAAAATATATAGACATTTTTGATGTGTTCTCTGCTCAGGGCAAACGAGGAGAAAGAGGAGTCAGTTCAAAGGCTGAGAGACGAACAGGAGTCTTTTGAAAGCAAGATAAAGCAACTGGAGCACCAGAACCTGCTCATCGTGCAAGAAAGAGAGGGTATGTTGTATGTTTTTTAAAATGGAGACATGGTATATATATATATATATATATATATACAGTACTGTGCAAAAGTTTTAGGCAGGTGTGATGTCTTTAAAGTGAGAAAAAAAAACATAAAAGGATGAATGTTAATTGTTTTTTTTTAATCAATTCATAAAATACAAAGTGAGGGAAAAGCAAATCCGTATCAAATCAACATTTGGTGTGACCACCCTTCGCCTTCAAAACAGCATCTCCTGCCTAAAACTTATGCACAGTACTGTGTATATATATATACTGCTCAAAAAACGTAAAGGGACACTTTTTAATCAGAGTATTGCATCAAGTCAATTAAACTTCTGGGATATTGATCTGGTCAGTTAAGTAGCAGAGGGAGTTGTTCATCAGTTTCAGCTGCTTTGGTGTTAATGAAATTAACAACGGGTGCACTAGAGGGGCAACAATGAGACGACCCCCAAAACAGGAATGGTTTTCCAGGTGGAGGCCACTGACATTTTTTCCCTCCTCATCTTTTCTGACTGTTTTTCACTAGTTTTGCATTTGGCTAAGGTCAGTGTCACTACTGGTAGCATGAGGCGATACCTGGACCTCACAGAGGTTGCACAGGCAGCCCAACTCCTCCAGGATGGCACATCAATACGTGCTATTGCCAGAAGGTTTGCTGTGTCTCCCAGCACAGTCTTAAGCGCATGGAGGAGATTCCAGGAGACAGGCAGTTACTCTAGGAGAGCTGGATAGGGCTGTAGAAGGTCCTTAACCCATCAGCAGGACCGGTATCTGCTCCTTTGTGCAAGGAGGAACCGGATGGGGCACTGACAGAGCCCTACAAAATGACCTCAAGCAGGCCACTGGTGTGAATGTCTCTGACCAAACAATCAGAAACAGACTTCATGAGGGTGGCCTGAGGGCCCGACGTCCTCTAGTGGGCCCTGTGCTCACTGTCCGGCACCGTGGAGCTCGATTGGCATTTGCCATAGAACACCAGAATTCGCAGGTCCGCCACTGGCGCCCTGTGCTTTTCACAGATGAGAGCAGGTTCACCCTGAGCACATGTGACAGATGTGAAAGGGTCTGCAGAAGCCGTGGAGAACATTATGCTGCCTGTAACATCGTTCAGCATGACCGGTTTGGTGGTGGGTCAGTGATGGTCTGGGGAGGCATATCCATGGAGGGACGCACAGACCTCTACAGGCTAGACAACGGCACCCTGACTGCCATTAGGTATCGGGATGAAATCCTTGGATGCGTTGTCAGACCCTACGCTGGTGCAGTGGGTCCTGGGTTCCTCCTGGTGCACGACAATGCCCGGCCTCATGTGGCGAGAGTAAGTATACAGGGAGTTCCTGGAGGATGAGGGATTGATACCATTGACGGGCCCCCATGCTCGCCTGACCTAAATCCAATAGAACACCTCTGGGACATTATGTTTCGGTCCATCCGACTCCGCCAGGTTGCACCTCAGACTGTCCAGGAGCTCAGTGATGCCCTGGTCCAGATCTGGGAGGAGATACCCTAGGACACCATCCGTCATCTCATTAGGAGCATGCCCCAATGTTGTCAGGCATGCATACAAGTACGTGAGGGCAATACACAGTACTGAGTACCATTTTTAGTTGCTGCAATGGAATTTCAGCAAAATGGACTAGCATGCCGCATCAGTTTTTCACTTTGATTTTCGGGGTGTCTTTGAATTCAGCCCTCTGTAGGTTGATTATTTTCATTACCATCGAACGATGTGGCATCCTCTCGTTCCTAACACATTACCCAGTCCATATCAGCATAGATATCCAGCATGATTTTTTTCCCCATTGAGATCTAATGTGTTTTCAAAGTGTTCCCTTAATTTTTTTGAGCAGTGTATATATATCTATCTATATATGTATATATATATATGTGTATAAATATACAGTGCCGTCCACAATTATTGGCACCCCTGGTAAAGATGAGTAAAAAGGGTTAAAAATAAAATTCACCTTTTAAACTTAATCTCATCTGACAAAAATGAGAAAAATCCAACCTTTAATTGAAGTCAATTTATTCTGAGAAAAAAAAATCTCATGAAATAATTATCTTTAACAAAACCACATGTGCCACAATTGTTCTCACCCCTGCATTTAATACTTTGTACAACCTCCCTTTGCCAATAAAACAGCACTGAGTCTTCTCCTGTAACATCTAATTAGGTTGGAGAATACAGAGCAAGGAATCTGAGACCATTCCTCTTTACAGAATCTCTCCAGATCATCCAGGGTCCTAGGTACTCTCTCGTGCACTCTCCTCTTCAGCTCAGCCCACAGGTTTTCAATGGGGTTTAGGTCAGGGGACTGAGATGGCCATGGCAGAAGCTTGATTTCGTGTTGAGTTCATTTTTGTGTTGATTTGGATGTATGTTTTGGATCATTGAGTGACAGTTCTTTGGGTGAAAATGCGTTGATGCCAGAGGTCAGAGGAGAATGGCCAGACTGGTTCATGATGGAAAGGCAACAGTAACTCAAAGAACCACACGTTACAACCAAGGTATGCAGAAGACCAGCTCTGAATGCATAACGCGTCGAACCTTGAAGCAGATGGGCTACAGCAGCAGAAGACCACACCGGGTGCCGCTTCTGTCAGCTAAGATCAGGAAACTGAGGCTACAATTCGCACGGGCTCACCAAAATTGGACAATAGAAGATTGGAAAAATGTTGCCTGGTCTGATGAGTCTCAATTTCTGCTGCGACACTCGGACGGTAGGGTCAGAATTTGGCGTAAACAACATGAAAGCATGGATCCATCCTGCCTTGTATCAATGGTTTAGGGTGGTGGTGGTGGTGTAAAGGTGTGGGGGATATTTTCTTGGCATACTTTGGGCCCCTTAGCACTAATTGAGCATCGTTTAAACTCCACAGCCTACCAGAGTATTGTTGCTGACCAAGTCCATCCCTTTATGACCACAGTGTACCCATGTTCTGATGGCTACTTCCAGCAGGATAACGCGCCATGTCACAAAGCTCAAATCATCTCAAACTGGTTTCTTGAACATGACAATGAGTTCACTGTACTTAAATGGCCTACACAGTCACCAGATCTTAATCCAATAGAGCACCTTTGGGATGTGGTGGAACGAGAGATTCGCATCATGGATGTGCAGCCGACAAATCCGCAGCAATTGAGTGATGCTATCATGTCAATATGGACCAAAATCTCTGAGGAATGTTTCCAGCACCTTGTTGAGTCTATGCCACGAAGAATTAAGGCAGTTCTGAAGGCAAAAAGGGTCTCACCCGGTACTAGCAAGGTGTACCTAATAAAGTGGCCAGTGAGTATATATGTATGTGTGTGTTTATGTATGTATATACAGTACTGTGCAAAAGTTTTAGGCAGGTGTGAAGTCTTTAAAGTTAGACAAAAATATATAAATATAAATGTTAATTGTTTAGTTATTTACACTTACGGAATCCCGAGATAGTATAGTAAGAAAAGCAGCACCCACATTAGCAACAGGGCGGAAATGGAATCCAAAATATGCAGTACTGCAAGCAAAAGCAGCCCTTAAACATACGGAAATAGTAGGACAAGTACAACATGGACGAGGAGGATTTGCACTTGGTACAAGTGAACAGAGATGGTCAAAAGCAACCCCTTTGGAACAACGCAAAATTGTCATAGAACAGATACCTAAGCAAAAGGAAGCAGTAAGGAGCGCTAAAACTGTCTCACAAGCCAAACAAAGGCGATGGATGAACTGGGAAAGTGTAGAGCAGCGGAAAATTACCTGGAAGGACTTGTGGGGAATGGAATCCACAAGAATTAGCTTCATTGTTAGGGCAACCTACGATGTACTGCCAACACCGACAAATCTTAGCCAATAGGTAGGTGAGGATCCAACATGCCCCGTCTGTGGTGGGACGGCTAATCTCAAACACATAATGGCCGGGTGCAGGACGAGCCTTGCTCAAGGAAGATACACCTGGCACCACAATCAAGTACTAAAATGCTTGGTGGAAGCAATAGAGCATAGGCGCTCAACAGTTAATGGCCTGCCAGTTGGAGCAGAGGGCGACATGCAGCACATTCGCTTTGTCAGGGAGGGAGTTCCGGGAAAGAAGAGTTATAGGGCAAAACAAAACTCGGGGCAGCTGAGGAGAGCATTTGGTTGGAAAATGCTTGCAAGGTTGGAGAACAAAGGTGTCCTGTGGAAGTTGGATGCCGTGGATTTGTGGCAATCTCAACAAACAAATTACTTAATGAGTATATATATACATGCATACATACATACTGTACATACATACATATACAGTACAGTGCATAGGTTTTAGGCAGGGGATGCTGTTTTGAAGGCGAAGGGTGGTCACACTAAATGTTTATTTGATACAGATTTGCTTTTCCCTCACTTTGTATTTCATGAATTTATTAAAAATACAAAAAAAACAATGAACATTTATATTTAAAAACAAAAAGATTCCTAACTTTAAAGACTTCACACCTGCCTAAAACTTTTGCACAGTACTGTGTATATATATATACACCACGTGTGTTTGGGCGAAATAATTAATTTATAAATAATTGTCCCCAAACTAAAAATATTTAAAGCAGTTAGGTAGGTATTAGGTAGTTTCTTATAATAGGTGGGTTTGGCTGCCTCTACAGTTTGCTGTAATGATTTTCCCTAATCGTCGCAAAGAAGACATGCAGAATGCGGTCAGTGCATATAGCTATCATGATCAACGACTATGCTCCAGGTATGGGCATCTCTTCCTGATTTAGTGACGCTCTTCCTCGTGCCGTAAAGCAAATCGCCACAGTTTTGCGGGAGATCACGCCTGGCTACAGACAACTTTTATATTGAATTTTGAGACTTAAAGAGGAGTGATCTGAACGGCGATTTTTTTTCATTCTCCCATCGGCATTACAACGTGTAAACTGTAGAAAGGTATTGATAATACGTTAATGCAGAAAAGTTGCCTATAGTGGCTTTAAATAAGAGTGTGCACTGGGAAACACACTGCAGTCAACCCACTATTGAGCCTGTGTGTGGAAGCTTACCAGCCTCTGCAGGGGGCTGTGCGTTGGCCTGGGGGGGCGGTAGGCTGGTGAAGCCGTTCACATTGATGGGGGAGGGGATGCTGGTTACCGTGGGAGCACCGATGCCAGGGGGGGTACTGCCACCTGGGGACAGGCAGAAACACTCAGGTCCACATTGGAATTCTGCCCAAGTTCAAGTCAGTCATGTGCTGGATTGAGGAAGTTTTAGTATGGTAGTGAGACGCAGGCCTGGTAACTTGCACAGTGTCTAGAAATGTGCTTCAATTGAAAAGTTTTTCCTGCTATGGACCAGCTTGAACTGCAGAGGGCAGCATTAACCTGGGAATGAAACTTTTTTTCTACCCCTGTGATATGATTTTGACTGCGATTTAGGATTGCACATACATGCTTCTTTCAGTATGTGTTTTCTAAAGCTTTTAATTCGTTCAAGCTGAATTATTTCCCTTGCAGAATGATTTTGAGCATGATTTGAGGCTGAGTGCTGTTAGACTAAAGCCATAACTTATTTCTCTTTCTTGGAATACGTACGTGTCTTTTTTTTCTTACACTATAAAGATGTAACCACAATAAAGACCCCAGCGGATATATAACCAGTTGATGCTTTGGTGAAGATAAGCTTTACTGTCTGGTCTGTTATGTCGGATTTCTTTCTTCAATACCTAGGCTAAATATCTGCTGCACCTCTGCAGCCCACCTACCAACTACTGCCTCCTTACAGATTCCACTCAGTTCAAGCCCAATATGGGGCGAGCTGTCAATTATGGGCAAAAACACAGCAAAATATGAAGATAAATCGGCCCAGCTGGTAAATTGCTGGATTGGCAATAGTGTGAGCAAAAATCATGAATGCACAACTCAATTAAAATAATTTTGGCACATAGACTTGGCATTCTGAAAAAGAAAATCAGGAATGTAATTAAAAAGACGTTTGAGAGGAAACCCCCACCGTTTACAGCACCTCAGGGCATCCTGCTGTCTTTTGAACATACACAGGCCCTGCCACATAGAAAGGTCTCTGAAGTTGTAGGAAAGGTTAAGGAGACAACAAAGGCAAACACACTAGAGGACACTTGTGAAGTCTAATTCCATTACCAACCATCTTATCAGGGTTATCAAGGGGATATATAGGGGAAGTAGCTCTCACTTTGAAATCCCCCGAGGACGAGGGAGGGTGTTCCTGATAGTGGCTGCTACTCTCCCTCTGTCCTGCATGGTTGGTGAAAGCCTAGATTTTTTTCAGGAAAGATGTCTTTGGCATCTATGCAGTTTGCTTTTGGACAGGAAAGCTAGGTTGTGTTTACAACTTAATGCGCCAGACTGATTTCCTCACCAGTCTTTTAAGTTCCATAGCTAATGCCATTGGTGGTGTTGACTTTAGGTTTCAGTGATCCTTTATCACTTAATATTTATGACTTAATATCTGCAAGAAGATGAAGGTGTTCTTCAACCGCTAAATGTAAAAACATTTGTACACTACCGCTTATATCCTGTTGTAGAAGGAAACTGGCTCCAATCAAGCGGCGTCCACAGGGTATGGTATGACGTTCCAAACTGGAGTGATATAGCCATCCTTATTCAAGATCCATTTTACCCTGTACAAATGTCCCACATTTCCAGCACCAAAGCACCCCCAGAGTATCTCGCATTTCCTCCACTATGCTTGACAGAAAGCTGCAATCACTCCTCTAGCATATTTGAACTTTTTCTGCGTCTCACAAATGTTCTTCTGTGGGATCCAAACATTTCAAACTTAGATTTGTCTGTCCATAACACTTTTTTCCAATCTTCCGCAATCCAATGTCTGTTTTCTTTTGCCCATCTTAATATTTGGCTTTTATTTGGCAGTCTCAGATATGGTTTTCTCTTTGCTACTCTGTCCAGAAGGCCAGCATATAGAAGTCGCCTCTTCACTGTTGACGTTGATTCTGATGTTTTGTGTGTACCATTTAATGAAGCTGCCAGTTGAGGACCTGTGAGGCGTGTTTTTCAAACTAGAGGCTCTGATGTACTGGTCCTCTTGCTTAGTTGTGCACCAGGGCCTTCCACTTCTCTTCCTATTCTGGTTGGTTCAGTTTGCGCTGTTCTGTGAGGGGAGTAGTACACACTGTTGTATGAGATCCCCAGTTTCTTGGCTATTTCTGGCATGGAATAGCCTTCACCTCTCAGAACAAGATTCATCTGACGACTTTCAGAATAGTAATTTTTTTCTTGGCCATTTCGATTATATATTTGAACCCATAATGCTGATGTTCCAGATACTCAACAAGCTTTTTAATCAACAGTTTTCAGTTGTGCTAACATGATTGCACAAGGGTTTTCTAATGATCAATTAGCCTTTTAACACTTAACTTCGATTAGTTAACACAATGTACCATCGAAACACAGGAGTGACGGTTGCTGAATATTGGCCTCTGTACGCCTTTGTAGATATTCCATAAAAAAATCTGCTGTTTCCAAGTATAATAGTCATTTCCGACATTAATGGCGAGACTGTACTTATGATCAATTATAGATATCTTAATTGATTTTCTTTTGTTGCTTTTAGTACATTTTAAAGTGACCCCAAACTTTTGAGCGGTGGTGTATATTTAGGGTGACCAGATTCCCAGGAGTCAAATACAGGACAGGTGTTCACTAGAATTTCTTTGGGACAAATTCAAGGCCATTTCCTGAATTTCTGTGAATTATCGATATTAATATTGAACTTATGCACACACATGCGTGAACACACACTAGGGTACAGTAGTAGACGGCGCTACTAAGACGAACCACCAGTTACAGTTGTAGACCGCGCTACTCACACACATCACCAGGTACAGTTGACGGCGTTACTCATGTACATCTCCAGTTACCGTAGTAGACGGCGCCACAGACACACATTTTAGAACTTTACAGTAGCAGACGGCGCTACTCACACACATCGCTAGCCAAGGCATGTAATACTATAGATGGTGAAAATCATACAGTCATAACTATCTAAATATCCTTAATATAAACAAAGAAAGCATTTATTCCTTACTTAATTTCGTTTTTGTGATCTATTCAAGGACTTCTTATTAGACAGCTAGCTAACCTTTGGTTCTAGCTCAACGTCGACAGCTACCCTAGTCCCTAGGCCTAAACATGAACTATTCCCACTCCATTTCAATTAGGAGCGCGCGCTGCACAGTCAGGCTGGTGGTGGGGCAGGGATTGGGTAGATGTTTGTATATGATATGATGTGATTGGTGCTGATAAGCTGTGCACTCACTGTGTGCATGCAATGTCTGTGGAGCAGCAGACAGGACTGTGTGGGCAATGCAATGTGAACCCACAATACGTGAAATTGCAGTTAGAAAACCCATTGAAAAATCGGGACAACTGAAATACGGGACAAATTTTAGGATATGAAGTATTGTGTTTAGTTGAGGGCCAGACAGGCTTATATTTTCTTTATATTTTCTTCTGTGATCTGGCATTTCAAATGTAATATCAGGCTGGCGCCACAGGAGGCCAGTAGTGTTACTTTGCCTCCCCAGTTATAAAAGGGAAATTATATCGTGGGTCGGGCGCATACTAGTATATGATTTCCTGGTTTGAGTTCAGCGGGGGGAATGGTTTGGCATGGGATCTGGAGGGTGAAGAAAACTAGAGACCCAACCAGTTTGTTCTCTTTTCTTTTGAGTTGAGTGTTTCTCATGTTTGGCTGGGGAATACCAACCGACCCCTTATTTAAAAGACTAATAGCAATTGGTAATCACAGACTAAGCTGGTCACTCCTGGAGGACCTAACCCACCGCCTGGCCTTGGAGACAGTGTCCTTTCCCACCAGGTATGTTTGAAATGTTATATCCAGACAACCTGATTTCCACACCTATACACCACAATTCACTGTTAGGATCAAATCCAGGGTCACCAATAACCCCGTAAGGTTAGAGTAGGCTCTGATATAGTAACAGGTACTCTATGTTTCGTATGTTTATCCTACTCTACTTTTCCCCCTGGTTTAGTTCCGCATGGTTTCCATGTTGTGGTAATCAGACAAAATTGGGCACTGGATTGATATAGAGCCAGGTTGCTGGTCTACCAACAGTACTTCCAGCAGCAACCGGTCTCCCATCTAAGTTAGAACCAGGACCAACCCTGCTTGGCGTCAGAGGCAGGGTGCTATTACTGCAGACAATGTGTTACTGAGGAGATACAAAATAGTCAATGATGCATCTAATTCATAAGTGGTTTTCAAGTGGATATGGAACATTCAACGCACATGTGGCCTATAATTGTGTGCAGCTATGATTTCATATGCTCAGTAATGTCAAAATCAGATGGCAATAATTGTAACACATACTGCGAAGGTGAGAAAGTTATTCTCATATTTGCAGAGCCATGAAACATGCTTACTAGCTGATAGATGAATAATATTTCTAGCGTGAACAGATAATAAATGTACACTATAGACAGAAGGCCCACAGTAGATGGCTACAAGGTATGTAACAGTTTGTCAAGGGTTAGGCTGTTGTGATTATTATATAATTATTTTTCCACATATTTGAAATTATTGATGAATTCGTTGAGTTAATTTTCACATGAAGTTTTGACATTTGTACACAATCTGTGGACAGCCCTTTCAATTTGCTCTTAGTGCTTTGTGTTGGAAACTGTAGATATCCACCTATTTCCTTAAAGTATCCATGTGTAGCATTCACAGAACACTTTGAGAGACTAGTTTCAGACTGGCACAACAACTCAAAAACAAAACAAAAGGCATAACATAGTCTAATTATGTTAAACCTTCAAATTAATTATGGTGTTCTTTATGCTTTAACAGTTTATTTTGTCTGGCAATATTCATGTAGTCCAAGTAAAAATAAATTCTGTCGGCAGACGATTTTATTGAGCTTTTGGAAATCAGACATTATCTAGTTTCTGAAAATGTTAGTCTGAATAATTCATTAATAATTTGTCTCGCAAAGAACGACTGACTCCACGTTCACTAACTTCATTTGATTTGTTCATTTAAGTATTCATTCATCCTCCAAATACCTAAGCAGTGTTTTAAAGTAGTTATGTAAACTGTCAAATTCCATCAGTTCTCTATCAGAAACACACCGACGTCACCAGCTACCAGCTAACCTTGTGGCTTGCCTCAAACCCTTGTGCACACGTTCCCAATCTACTTGGCACAGTGTGCTAAAGCATGCTTTAAAATATTCCTCTCCTCCTGGGCAAATTTGTTCCACCTTGAGATGGATTTCATTATTTCATTGGGGTCCCGGCCTGACAGGGGAGTGAATCATTTTGACAGCCGCCATCTGAAGCCTCTCCAGTGCATGTTGTATAGTGTGTATTTTTGGACCAGCGGGGGGAGGAGTAAGCCATGCTTTCTGCTTGGCTCCTTTGATGTGGAGGGGTTGGGGGCTCGCCAAGAGCTGTTGCTGTGATTGGCTGGTGTTCACAGCTACGCAGAAAGCATCTTTGGAGTGCATCCAGTAGACTGATAGGAAAAGCAGCCAGTTAAAGGCCTCTAGATCCATAATACTGATTCAACATGTCTGTTGGAGCTAAGACAGAGCGTGTCACTTGAGAAGAATTACACAGACCAGTAAACTGAAGACTGTAAGCGGCTGATTGGGTCTGTCAGTAAAGTCCATGGAGATGGTGCATAGAGGATGATGGACATGATGCCTAACAATCGATTCCCATTATTTCACGACTTTTGAGCAAAATTAGCATTTGAGTTGGTACACACCAAGGCTTTTCTCCCCCTGCATATCATTGTAGTTTCTGTTCAGCCCCATGTCTGCTGTATAAAGAGCAGCCCTCCCAGTCCAAAGTATATATGTGATGTCCTTGTGGACCATCTAGGACTCCCTTAAGACATTATCAGGGCAGTAGACAAAGTCTTATTGAGAGTGGGGTTCAGTCAAAGTGTATTTCCCTCCTTGTTTATGAAAGCCTCCGCTGTCGGGCGTTGGAGCTCAATTCAAAGGCCTCGGCAGCCCCCCCTCCCGCTCTGTTTCATTTCCCCGGCTTGATTGAAGTGCTCCGACACCAAAGTGTTTTCTTATGGAGGCATTCGGCAGACTGCTCCCTTCAATATGACTCTACTTTGAACTTTGATTGGCTCTTAAATCGGGGAGGGAGAAACTCATCAGCCTGGCGGTACGGCCTCGCTCAGAAAGGAGCTGAAGCCACAACACACTTCATGTGGTCAGCAGCAGCTCCTGGTTTGGTGCCAAAGAGGATGTTGTGTGTGATCTTGTACCATATCTAGGCGTTCGTTTTCTGTGAGCAGCTAATCTTACACTTGTGCTTGTTTTTGTATTTGTCTAATCTTTTGGTGTGTGTGTGGCACCACTGTCATTAGCGGGCTCCTGAGGCGGAGCAATGGTTCCGCTCCAGATGAGAGCTGCTGTCTTGTCTGCTGCAGCGGTATGGCTGCCAGCTCTCTCTGTTTGACTGGCATCCAGCCTGGCACGCAGGCTGCCGTCTGGAAAACTCCATGCCACAACAACTTTTTGTTGTATTGCTGTTGGCGGGAACCTTTTTCCTCTTTCCTGTACTTTGCTCAGCTAGTGCAAAAATTTTAATATTGAAAGGGTGGAATTAATATTGCCACAAATGAGAGAACTGTATGAAGCTCTTAAATTTACGTGACAAGTTTCCACATAATCCATTGACAGCCCACCACTTTATTCGAACTAGGGGGTCGACCGATTATCGGCCTGGCCGATTATCTGCGCCGATATTCAGCATTTTACAGATTATTGGTATCTTTTTTTTTTTGTCCGATTGCCGATACATTAAATACATTTTAAAATGCGCTACTTTGGCTGTGATGCAGCTACCTCTCTCTGTTGTCACCACTCTGTGGTCTCGAGCAATGTCCCGCCCACAGCACTATCTGAATGGTTACGTGATGAGTAATAGCCTATCAACACTGAAGGCTACTGTGCCATGCGATGTACAGATGGAAGGCATCGCTGGTGAGCGAGCGGAGCTGTGTTTCAAAGAAAAGGCAGCAGATACTGCCGAAGATGCCATAAACATCAAAATCATATGTGCTAAAGCTGTGAAAACACCTCAATCTTATGATCTAGGCTATTTCTATGGTGACAAGCATGCACAGTTTTCCAGTTTTTGCATTTATATTATAACGAGTTGAAAGAAGGAATAAAATAAATTTATGAAGCCATATCTTTGAGCAGTGTTAGGTACTGAAAATGTGATTGGTATTTAGTTACAGTTACTCATTACCTCTTGAAAAGGTAACTAAGTTACTTTACCGATTACTCCCTTAAAAAAGTAATGCGTTACTAACGTTAGTAACTTCTGAATTCCCCAATTATATCAAACTCTTTGAACTTCAGGCTTTATTTTTTATCCCACATTGCTAACTTGTGATCGTTCTGTGGTACTTTCTGTTAGCCAATAGGCCCCGATACATACATATGTTATTAAACAGCAACACAAATAATAATCTAATAAACCATGAATTGTTTACTAAGCAATTGCATAAACGGCACACAAAATATTTGTTCAACTTATTTATTCTAGCCTCAAATGGCCAACCAACAAGCCTCAAAACTCACGGCTTACATTCCCAGCTCAAAATAATATTCCCACATTCAAAGCAGGCAAAATAAAGTGATATAAGTTTTACAAAATGGTCAGTAATGAATGTTATTTAAGTTTAAAGTAACAATATATTTCCCGTACTGTTTGTGTCCAAGCCACCCTCCAGATCAGCCGACAAACAGTAAGTTTAGTTCAAGCTGGTGTGACTTTAGCTAGCCAGTATGCCAACTTTACCTAGCTGACAACTAGTGCAACCACTAAAGATAGAGCGCTTAGTAAATGTTCATTACCAGTTGCCACAGTTTCCTCCAGAACCAAAACGTATGAATTTAGAATACCAGGCACCCCTTAAAGTATTTACTTTGTTATGAAACATACTTAGGTAACAGTACAGATTTAAATAACATTGGCAA
The DNA here is from genome assembly GCA_026901105.3 of Galaxias olidus. Taxonomy (NCBI): domain Eukaryota; kingdom Metazoa; phylum Chordata; class Actinopteri; order Galaxiiformes; family Galaxiidae; genus Galaxias; species Galaxias olidus. The sequence continues at coordinate 97,452 of JAPMUY010000682.1, read as the reverse complement.
ACCCTAAATAGCATGTGTGGTTCGCTGTAACCTTCTTCCTCACGGTAATGAAAGAACATAAGAAGAGGGGCCAACATAAGAGGGGGCATAAGAAGGGGGGGCTATACAGAACGGTGAGCTCCCGAACTGCACGCAGAAATATAAACTGGAAAGAGTTACGTTTGGGCATAAACAGTAAAGAGTGACCAGGAGGCAAAAAAAAATACACATTTGTTATCGGTCAAATGGGAAAAATAACAGTAACTAGTAACGGCCCCTTTTAAATTTTCAGTAACTGTAATTTAGTTACTCAAATGTGAATAATAATGCGTTACTTTACTAGTTACCGTAAATAGTAGGGAAATTACTGTAACCAACACTGTCTTTGAGTAACGTTGGTGTCAGTGCCACTGGAACTTATTTTAGCTATCATATTGTGAATGTAACATTGCTCACTGAGTTGGTGTTTACATGTTAGCCGATGGTCATAACAACGTGAGCTAATGTTAAGTATCGTAGAGCTAACTTTAATGCATTAGCGAACGTCAACAAGTTGATTTGTTAATCCATTATTTAACCAGCCGACTATAAAAAAATGTATAGGCTATAGGCACGGTCACACATGAGCGAATGCTGGGGAGTGACCATCGCCTGCCGAGGCAAAATTCATATCTTGTGCTGAGGGCATGGTCACACATGCATACTTAACATTGGATAATATGCACCGCCTTTTTACTTCCATTCAATGCGAGCTAAGGGGCGAATTAAACATTTGTTTACAGCCTCAACCAACAGCAAAGAAGTATGTGTGGTTGACACCACTTTGGTCACACCCTGCACTGCCCATATTCAGCACGACAAGATATGGCTGGACTAAAGAAAAGATTTAAAAGTACAGTATGGGAGTATTGTAAGAAATGCTGCTGGGAGCTCCTTGCACATTTTGTTTTAAGAAAGTTGAAAAGTACTATTTTAATTAAACATATGCGTAAAGGCATTTTAGCAAAGTTTTGTGTTTGTGCTATTAAAAATTTTGACACCAAGATTAGCATTTATACTGCTAATGTATATCTGTTCCAAATATCAGTTATCGGTGTCCTTGATTACTAATTATCGGTATTGGCCCTGAAAATACCGTATGGATGGTAATTGGAACCTCAGTTATTTGATATTAGTGCGCTGTGTGTCTGATAGGCCTACAGCAGCAGAAAGTGCCAGGAGCATAGCCGCCACTGTCCGTATTGCCATGGCAATACTACTTCTCAAACAAGTATTGTCTGGCAATACTACTTTCTTTGTAGACCGTTTATAGCGTTTATTTGATTTAGCCTAGAATACCTCAGTAACCTGTAATAAAAAGACTAATTGTATGTAGTGAATAATTTGATTTGCATCTGCTGCAACATATGAAAACATAATCTACCTAGACTTCACATTTTGTTATTCTTTTCCAGAGTCGCCAAATAATGTGCGAGACTCGCGCAAATTACCCTTTTCAAACGCTCTCACGTCACACCTCGTAGCCTATTTCTCACGATGCATTCACACATTTGCTTTTGGAAAAGGGCAAACTGCTATTGCAGACCACTGAAAAAACTATAAAATACTGCTTTGCATGGCGCCTACGCACTGCCAGCCCTTGCGGAATCTGAAGCAAAAAAAAACAACAACTATCCGATAGTGCTCTATTTTAATTGCTTCTGCAAAGCGGTGTGCCATTCAGCGCAAAGCGGCTATCCAATTTGCAAAAGTTTTTATTTCTATGTTCATTTTATTAAATTTAATGATTAGAGGTAAGGATTAGAAGTTATGAAATTGGTGAAATGGCTGTAAATAGTCATGTTTCTTCAAGTACAAAACCAGATAAACGTCCGCCATGTGTGGTGACGACCAGAGCTTCAAATAGAAGTGTGCGCGCGCGCACAACTAAAGTCATCTCTGAGGCTAACAGTTGGCAGCCCTCAATTGTTGCTCAGGAAAGACGATAGTAATACATTGTATGTTTGTTTGATCATTCTCGATAAACATCTGAATGAGAAAACAAGGCTGCTGTCGGTCGTGAGTTTTCTCCAAAGTTTTTTGTCTCGTTTTCAGGATTGCACTACACGCACAAGAAGTTGTTAAAATAAATGGTGTTGGAAGTACATTTTAGAATCATTGTAAATCAATTGTATGTAATAGAGGCCCAATCGTGTATAACTGTATCCATCTTATTGTAAAGAACTTGTCAAGAGTGTACATCATACTATTGAGGAATTTCATTTGTGCATAAATTGAGTTTGCATGTGTTCAGACAAGTACTTGACTGTGAAACTGTCAGCTGCTGCTGAGACCTAATTCATGATGTAAACATACAGACATCATAATTGTCTAAACGGGGTTCATGATTCTTGACCACCCTATTGCCATGGCCCTGAGAGGACCTAACTGAAAAGGGATTATTGGTTTCACCTGTCCCATATGGACAGGGTATTTAAGTTCCAGTTGTCCTGTGTTGTTTTGTTCATTAATTTCCTTTGCTGCATGGTGTGTAGATTCCCTGGTCTGTTTTACCAAGTAAATGCAAGTCTGGTGGAGCTTTATACTCTCTCCTGTTTTCCTGCCTGGTTCCTTGTGGATAGTTTCTAGAGGTATTTTAGTAATGTGTAGCCCAACCCTGCTCCTTAGCCTAGTATAGCCTACTAGCCCTGACACCTATAGGGTTTTGGGTTCACCAACCATTGGAAGGAAAATGTGTGGGAAACTTCCATCCAGTGATCCATAATAACCAACATACAGTGCTGTGAGAAAGTATTTGCCCCCTTACAGATACTTAGTGTTTTTGCACATTTGTAACACTGAAATGTTTCAGATTATCAAACAAATTTTAATATCAGACAAAGATAACCTGAGTAAATACAAAAAGCTGTTTATAAATGATGATTTATTTTGGGATAAAAGCTATCCAAACCAACCTGGCCCTATGTGAAAAAGTAATTGCCCCCCCTAGTTAAATCATGAATTAACTGTGATTAACCAAATTTTTGGGAAAGCTGAGTTCAATATCACTAGCCACACCCAGGCCTGATTACTGCCGAACTGTAGAATCAAGAAATCACTTAAATAGAACCTGATTGACAACATGAAGTAGGCTAAAAGATCTCAAAAAGCAACACATCATGCCCCGATCTGAAGAAATTCAAGAACAGATGAAAAACAAAGTCATTGACATCTATCAGTCTGGAAAGGGTTACAAAGCCATTTCTAAGGCTTTGGGACTCCAGCGAACCACAGTGAGAGCCATTATCCACAAATGGAGAAAACATGGAACAGTGGTGAACCTTCCCAGGAGTGGCCAGCCTATCAAAATTACTCCAAGAGCGCATCGACGACTCATCCAGGATGTCACAAAAGAACCCAGAACAACATCTAAAGCACCGCAGGCCTCACTTGCCTTAGTTAAGGTCAGTGTTCATGATTCAACAATAAGAAAGAGACTGGGCAAACATGGTATCCATGGGAGAGTTCCAAGGTGAAAACCACTGCTGACCAAAAAGAACTCAAAGGCCCGTCTCACATTTGCCAAAAAACATCTTGATGATCCCCAAGACTTGGGAAAATATTCTGTGGACTGACGAGACAAATGTGGAACCTTTTTGGAAGGTGTGCGTCCCGTTACATCTGGCGTAAAACTAACACAGCATTTCAGGAAAAGAACATCATACCGACAGTCAAACATGGTGGTGGTAGTGTGATGGTCTGGGGCTGCTTCAGAACCTGGGCGACTTGCCGTAATTGATGGAACCATGAATTCTGCTCTCTACCAGAAAATCCTGAAGGAGAATGTCCGGCCATCAGTTCGTGACCTTAAGCTCAAGCGCACTTGGGTTATGCAACAGGACAATGATCCAAAGCACACCAGCAAGTCCACCTCTGAATGTCTCAAAAAAAACGAAATTAAGGTTTTGGAGTGGCCTAGTCAAAGTCCGGACTTAAATCCGATTGAGATGCTGTGGCATGACCTTCAACAGGCCGTTCATGGTCGAAAACCCTCTAATGTGGCTGAATTAATACAATTCTGCAAAGAGTGGGCCAAAATTCCTCCACAGCGATGTGAAAGACTCATTGCCAGTTATCACAAACGTTTGATTGCAGTTGTTGCCGCCAAGGGTGGCACAACCAGTTATTAGGTTTAGGGGGCAATTACCTTTTCACATAGGGCCAGGTTGGTTTGGATAGCTTTTTTTCCCTTAATTTTGTATTCCCTCAGGTTGTCTTTGTCTGATATAAATATTTGTTTGATCTGAAAAATGTAAGTGTGACAAAGAAGCAAAAACAGAAGAAATCTGTAAGGGGGCAAATACTTTTTCACAGCACTGTACATTGTTGGTACATAATATTTCACATTAAAACATAATATCCCCACAGTACAAAACTGGTAGCTTTACGAGTTCTTTATCTAATGCATTGGCCTACACCACATTGTGCTTGGCGGGAAAGTTTGGCAATACTACTTTTACACTGGTGATGGCACCTCTGGCCAGGTGTAATCTATTGACAGCCCACCACTTTATTAGAACCGGTGTTATTTGATATTAGTGCACTGTGTCTTTCACCCCGGGTCTCCTAGGCCTACAGCAGCAGTACCGAGAGTGCCAGGAGCTGCTGGGGCTATACCAACAGTACCTGTCCCAGCAGCAAGAGAAACTCAACTACTCCATCGCCCATCTCAGCCAGGAGCCACACCACTGCAAGGTAGTGTGTGAGTGTGTGAGTGAGTGACAGACTAGGCCAGGAAAGGTTGGGGAGATAGGTGTGCGTGTGTTCTTCAATAAGCTATCTCTGCTACCCTCCCTATTTAACATCAATCATACTAAAACACCTTTATTGTTGTTAGCGTGTACACACACCTTTTCCAAACTTACTGCCACACTTTCTAACCACAAAGAAGCCTTCCCAAAGCATAACAAATGTATTGAGTGTGTGTCCACACACCACAAATGGTAAGCTATTTTGTCACCCACGCACACACAGATTAGAAGGATGGATCACCTAGAGGGGCTCTGAGTAATGTGTGCTTGCCTGCTCTCCGACCCACCATGAATTAGTCACACCTCTGTTTCCCTGTCCACGTTGAAGGTGTGTTCCCTATGCTCTCCTTAAACGCCGATGACACTGTTCTGCTCTTAGAACCCCCCCTGCTAGTCTTACATTTAAGTTGATTTAAGGGATTACACAAGGGCGCATTAGCAGACAGAGATACGTTGAACTGTTTGAATAAGTGTTTATTGGTACTATATTTTCATGGTGTTGGGCCTCTATCAATGCGCCTTGGCTTTGATTCTACAAGTATGTGGAACTCTACTGTAGGGATGGAACACCACACAATGTCTTGGAACCTTTTTTAAACTCCTAAAACTGAAAAGACACTTGAAAAGACAAATATGTGATCAACAGAATCTTTATATATATATATATGTGTGTGTGTATATATATATATATATATATATATATATATATATATATATATATATATATATATATATTATGTTGATCACATATTTGTATTTTCAAGTGTCTTTTCAGTTTTAGGAGTTTAAAAAAAAGATCCAAGACATTTTTTTCTATGTACAGCGATCGAGTAGTGAAAGAGTCCCAACGGGCCCTTCCACTAGCAGGCCAAACGGCTCTGCATTGGACGGCTCTTACCTCGGCCTACCTACCGCAAGACCCACACGACAACCGGAGGATACAAGTAGACTCAGGGGCTCCTCCTCGTTCTCAACCCCACCCCCTGTCCACTCCTCAAGCGAAAGTGAGCCTTGTCCAAAATACCACCATAGGCGTGAGCAGCCGGTCAGTGGCTGCAGAACAGAGCCCTGGACTCACAGAGACCCTGAGGAGCAAAGGAGCAGGTAGAACACATCTCATATTTCATTGTTGAAAAGAACAAGTACACAAAATACATTTGACATGTAGCACTTATTTCAAGCCAGCCATAAAGGTTAGATACATTATGACTATCCGATACAGACGCAAAGAGGTTAGGAAACACTGGGAAATCATTACTCTTATATCAAGTTGAAAAATACCTTTCAGCGTAAAGACAACTTTTTTACAACTTTAGTAGGTGCAAGTTGCATCTTGATGGATCTTTTTACACCCCTGGCTACATTGGGTTAGATCAACTGCAACTGCTTACATGAATTAAATGAGTCTTAGGTTTACAGTAGGCCTCCTACACGTCTGTTCACATTGTATTATTCATATATACAGTGCTGTGCAAAAGTATTGGCCCCCTTACAGATTTCTTCTGTTTTTGCTTACATTTTTCAGATCATCAAACAAATATTCATATCAGACAAAGACAACCTGAGGGAATACAAAATGCAGTTTTTAAATGATGATTTAATTTATTAAGGGGAAAAAAGCTATCCAAACCAACCTGGCCCTATGTGAAAAAGTAATTGCCCCCTAAACCTAATAACTGGTTGTGCCACCCTTGGCGGCAACAACTGCAATCAAGCGTTTGCAATAACTGGCAATGAGTCTTTCACATCGCTGTGGAGGAATTTTGGCCCACTCTTCTTTGCAGAATTGTTTTAATTCAGCCACATTGGAGGGTTTCCGACCATGAACGGCCTGTTTAAGGTCATGCCACAGCATCTCAATCGGGTTTAAGTCCTGACTTTGACTAGGCCACTCCAAAACCTTCATTTAGGTTTTTTTGAGCCATTCAGAGGTGGACTTGCTGGTGTGTTTCGGATCATTGTCCTGCTGCATAACCCAAGTGCGCTTGAGCTTAAGGTCACGAACTGATGGCCGGAGATTCTCCTTCAGGATTTTCTGGTAGAGAGCAGAATTCATGGTTCCATCAATTTCGGCAAGTCGCCCAGGTTCTGAAGCAGCAAAGCAGCCCCAGACCATCACACGACCACCATCATGTTTGACTGTCGGTATGATGTTCTTTTCCTGAAATGCTGTGTTAGTTTTACGCCAGATGTAACGAGACTCACACCTTCCAAAAAGTTCCACATTTGTCTCGTCAGTCCACAGAATATTTTCCCAAGTCTTGGGGATCATCAAGATGTTTTTTGGCAAATGTGAGACGGGCCTTTGAGTTCTTTTTGGTCAGCAGTGGTTTTTGCCTTGTACTCTACCATGGATACCATGTTTGCCCAGTCTCTTTCTTATTGTTGAATCATGAACACTGACCTTAACTGAGGCAGTTAACTGAGGCAGACTGCGGTGCTTTAGATGTTGTTCTGGGTTCTTTTGTGACCTCCTGGATGAGTCGATGCGCTCTTGGAGTAATTTTGGTAGGCCGGCCACAACTGGGAAGGATCACCACTGTTCCATGTTTTCTCCATTTGTGGATAATGGCTCTCACTGTGGTTCGCTGGAGTCCCAATGCCTTAGAAATGTCTTTGTAACCCTTTCCAGACTGATAGATGTCAATGACTTTGTTTTTCATCTGTTCTTGAATTTCTTCAGATCGGGGCATGATGTGTTGCTTTTTGAGATCTTTTAGCCTACTTCATGTTGTCAATCAGGTTCTATTTAAGTGATTTCTTGATTTTACAGTTCTGACAGTAATCAGGCCTGGGTGTGGCTAGTGAAATTGAACTCAGCTTTCCAAAAAATATGGTTAATCACAGTTAATTCATGATTTAACAAGGGGGGACAATTACTTTTTCACATAGGGCCAGGTTGGTTTGGATAGCTTTTTTCCCTTAATAAATGAAATCATCATTTAAAAACAGCTTTTTGTATTGACTCAGGTTATCTTTGTCTGATATAAAAATTTGTTTGATGATCTGAAACATTTAAGTGTGACAAAAAAGCCAAAACAGAAGAAATCTGTAAGGGGGCAAATACTTTTGCACAGCACTGTATACAGTATTTCAGTATTTTATTTAATTTTCAGATCATAAACCAGTACCTATATATATATATATATATATATACATAAATGGAAGTCTCAAATCTCCCACAGGCTCCCCAGAGTAGAAGCCTTTGAGGCTCCGCTGCTGGATGGCGTGGACTGGGAGGTGAAGCGTCAGGGCCTGCTGCTGCAGAAGAGGCAGCTGGAGGGGGAGCGCGAAAGACTTCAGGCCCGCCTGGCCCAGCAGGAGAAGAGGCTGCTCCGCCAGAACCAGCAGCTGCACCAGTCACGCCTGGACTACAGCAGGTAGCCTCAACCAGTCTCTGTCCTTTCTCCTATCATTCAGTCACCAGAGCCATCACATTTCTTCACACTTCTATTTCTCTTTCAGATTTGACAGTTTGTGTCTGTTTGTCAGGTTCCAACAGGAAACTGCTGCTGAGTTTAGCCTCTCCATGTCTATGGCTAGAACAGCGCCCCACAATGCCCAAGTCTTAGACCCACCTGCACACCACACACCACTACACAGGTAAAGTGTTAGACCCACCTGCACACCACACACCACTACACAGGTAAAGTCTTAGGCCCACCTGCACACCACACACCACTACACAGGTAAAGTCTTACACCCACCTGCACACCACACACCACTACACAGGTAAAGTCTTAGGCCCACCTGCACACCACACACATGTATGTGGCTAGTCTAACATGCATGTTCACAACTCATTGTAATTGTTTGTGTTGTCTGTAGTGACAAAGCTCATGACTTGACTGATCCTGCTGACCAGCTGAACGAGGAGGCTACAGCACAAAAAGTATCAGCCCCTCTCCAGAGTACTCAAAACGGCTTTCATGTTCATGGTAGGCTGTGTTTTTGTACATATTTGCAGTTTCCACAATTATTCAAAGAGCAGGCTAACCACCAACAACATGTTTATAGCTTTTATCGATCTGTCAGACAAATTCTATCAGGCACTTATCACAAAATCACACTTATAGATAACATGCAGATCATGTCTGCCCTCTTAGAAATCTTAAACAGGAAAGATATGGCCACCTCTCCTTTGGTGTCCCAAGCTCTCTTCAAGAAGCAGCCCCCAGTGCCTGTAATGCCTTCCTCCTTCTCTAGGTCACCCCAAGCCAGGTAAGGGGCGTACTTCTCACTGCAAAACTACAACTTCAAGACCACTTAATTAACCAATTAATAATTAGTGCCTTAATTCCTTTATGGGGATGGATAGCATTTTTAGGTGCTTTTTCAAATACTTTCAAGTATACTTTCAAATACTTTCAGGCTCAAAATAAGATGTTGGTGGCAGGGCTGGGGAAATGTCGAAGGTCCCTGGTTGCCCGAAATTTATTTCAACTAGCCTAAATAAAAAAAGAAAATGTTTTATGTATTAAGGCGGATAAACACGTATGCATTATGTATGAGAAAGCAGTACTAAAAGGAATTTAGCAATATAATTTTTTTTTAACAAGAACAGATTGCATCAATTGTAAACATAATTTGAGACGTCTAGCTGAGCAAAATATCAAGAACAAATTTTACATTTATATCTGTCCATGCACTGAAACTTCAATATGATCATAAAACAGATTGAGAGATCTAATGATACATACCCCTCGTGCTGCCAAAACAGCTCTGACCCGTTGAGGCATGGACTCCACAAGACCTCTGAAGGTGTCCTGTGGTATCTGGCACCAAGACGTTAGCAGCAGATCCTTTAAGTCTTGTAAGTTGCGAGGTGGTGCCTCCAAGGATCGGACTTGTTCCAGCACATCCCACAAATGCTCGATCTGATTGAGATCTGGGAAATTTGGAGGGAAGCCGAGTCAACACCTTGAATTCTTTGTCATGTTCCTCAAACCATTCCTGAACAATTTTTGCAGTGTGGCAGGGTGCATTATTCGGCTGAAAGAGGCCACTATCAGGGAATACTGTCGCCATAAAAGGGGTATACTTGGTCAACAATGTTTAGGTAGGTGCTATGTGTCAAAGTAACATCCACATGAATGCCAGGACCCAAGGTTTCCCAGCAGAACATTGCCCAGAGCATCACACTGCCTCTGCCGGCTTTCCATCTTCCCATCCTGGTGCCATCTTGTCCCCAGGTAAACGACGTACAAGCACCCGAGCATCCACATGATCTAAGAAAACGTGATTCTTCAGACCAGGCCACCTTCCATTGCCCCATGGTCCAGTTCTGACGCTTACGTGCCCATTGTAGGTGCTTTCGGCGGTGGACAGGGGTCAGCATGGGCACTCTGACCGGTCTGCGGCTACACAGCCACATACGCAGCAAGCCGCAATGCACTGTGTTCTGACATCTTTCTACCATAGCCAGCATTTACTTTTTCAGCAATTTGTGCTACAGTAACTCTTCTGTGGGATCGGACCAGATGGGTTAGCCTTCTCTCCCCACGTGCATCAGTGAGCCTTGGGCGACCATGACCCTGTCGCCAGTTCACCGGTTGTCCTTCCTTGGACCACATTTGGTAGGTACAAACCACTGCATACTGGTAACACCCCACAAGACCTGCAGTTCTGGAGATGCTCTGACCCAGTCGTCTAGCCATCACAATTTGGCCCTTGTCAAAGTCGCTCAGATCCCGTTTTAATAATAATAATAATAATAATAATAGTTTGCTTTTGATATTAGCGCTATCCCAGACACCCAAAGCGCTTCACACTGTAGGGGGGGGACTCACAGTTCGGTCGCCAATGTGTAGCACCCACCTGGGTGATGCGACGCAGCCATTTTGCTCCAGACTTACTCACCACTAGGCTTGGGCCATATACCGAAAATACAATTTACACACGGTGTTTGTTCATGCTCACGGTGTGCTTTCAAATACCGCCATATTTTTCGTAATTTTTTTGTGATTTCTTAAATAGCAAACACGTTGAACGTTTCTATTTCATGCTGATACCTGTCCAATTTATAAGCCTGCTTTTCATTGTCATTCAACAGCATTGATTGAACATTACCATGTAGCTCAGCATATTGAACTAATTAAATAGCTCTTCAAATGCATCCAGATCTTTTTCAATTGTTGCTCAATGTGAAGGCTGGTGAAACGTTGCCTGAGTGACCAGCGCATTCATTTCATTCAACGCGTAATTTGCCTTTTTACAACTTTGCAATAATAATCTGCCAAAGTGACACCGCACTCTCATTCAGTACAACGGTGTAATTAGCGATCTCTGGTGAAACACAGCTATACATCAATCATAACGAGCACGAATAGGAACACAGTCCCAAACATCGACTGCGTGACAAATTCATAATACGCCACTCGGAATTCAACAGGTTTTCTCAGGTATTCACGGTGCTACAATAGCTTGCGAAGTGTAGTCATGATAAACCCATCTCATTTTGTAGCGATTCCGTTTCTAAAGAACTATCCAGCATTTAGTTTTGATATCCACAACATGCGGCAATTGATCACATTATGATTATCACAACTTACAAAACAATTTCCAATCCAATTCAGTATTTTTTAAGGGGTTAATTAAACACACTTTACGTTTCCATGTAATGCATGTAACTCAGTAACGATCACTTATGAACGTAGTCATAATTTAAGCATGAAGCAGTCACATTACAAGTTAACGAAAGACTCAGTCCCTAAGGGTGAACTACTACTTTATGTTTCCTGATCTCTTGTGCCTGTGCAGCTATCACGTGACCAGTGAGCGAACGACTCAGGCCAGAAGACCCAGTTCAAGGGTGAACTACTCTTTTCTCTTTCCTATACTGAGCCTATGTGTCTGTCACATGAAAATTGAATGAAAGACTCAGGCCCAGTCGAGGGGTGAACTACTCATTTCTGTTTCCTGTCATGTCTTTCGTTCACTTTTCATGTGACTGCTACTCTGCTAGGCTTAGCGAGTGTGATTGTTATTTGGCTGTATGGTGTGATTTTACTTATTTATTTGTATTTAACATATTTTATTTAGTAGAGTGTGTAAGGGCATGTATACAGCACGTTATTGCGAAGTCCAAAAAGTTAACAAGGACAACCTGATAATAAATAAATAAATAAATAAATAGGCTTAATAATCTTAAAGTTATATCAATATTGCATCAATGGTTACACCAATATCAAACATTTTTGGGCTAAATACAATACATCACGTTTCAGTAAAATAGTATATTGCAACTGCTTTTAGGGGACTTAATTATCATAGTGAGTCAATCATAACTATGGTGTAATCGTGACTACATAACCATGGCAAACTAAACATTTCTCTTTTCTATACCGAGCCTATCTATCACGTGAAAATTAAACGAACAAATCCGACCCGAAGACCCATTTGAGGGGTGAACTACTCTTTTCTCTTTCCTCTACTGAGCTTATGGGGCTGTCACGTGAAAATTGAACGAACGACTCCGACCCGAAGACCCAGTCGAGGGGTGAACTATTCATTTCTGTTTCCTATACTAAGCCTATGCTGAACGAAATTAACGAATGACTCGAACTCAACTGTTGTGCTTGTTAGTCCCGAGTCATTTTTAAGATTCGTTCAAAATGAACAAATCGTTCATGAACGACACATGCAGTGGATTTTCAATAAATTTTTACTGAAGTCTAAACCTTCTTTTTTTATATAGGTTTATAGGACTAAAGACAAGTTTGTTGTAAAATGTACAATACATAGAGATAATATTTTCATAGCTATTTCACTATAAAGCCAAGTTTACCCTGCAGGGCTAGGTCCACTTGTAGTGGGTAAATAGGTTAGATTAAAGACAGCTTTATTTTTATTTGGCTATGTTGTGTCTGTTCAGTGTTCGTTTGCGTTTAGTGAAAAATATGAAGAATATAAGAACAATGCTATAACGTTATTGGTCACATACGAAATAAGGTCACTTTGGCAAATGTCAATACAAATGAGACGACTTCCAGTGCCTCGCTGCCAGTCTCTGGGAGAGACTTCTTCCAGTGCCTCGCTGCCGGTCTCTGGGAGAGACTTCTTCCAGTGCCTCGCTGCCGGTCTCTGGGAGAGACTTCTTCCAGTGCCTCGCTGCCGGTCTCTGGGAGAGACTTCTTCCAGTGCCTCGCTGCCGGTCTCTGGGAGAGACTTCTTCCAGTGCCTCGCTGCCGGTCTCTGGGAGAGACTTTTCTTTTGGTCATAATCCTCACACCGGGGTATATTTTGAGGACTAACTGGTGGGAATGAAAACAGCCCAAGCCCACTCACCACACCTATGACCTACTGAGAGCCACAAGGGGCAGGAGAGGGCTTTAACTAGCTAATTGGGAGCTGGCCAGGGTTGATATGGGGCCAGGTAGAGCAATTTGTTGATTTTGATACACCGCCACCACATCAGCGTGATGGTGCAATTGCTGTTACAAATGACAGATTCCACGAATGTGCAACATTTGTTAAGGGATTTAATCATACACTCACGATTCGATACAATTCACAACACTGGATTTGCGATACAATTTTCTTATGATAAAAATAATTAAAGTATATTGAAGACAAATTATGACTGAAAAAGATTTCTTGAATTATTTCTGAGACAGAAACTACAAAATACTTTTTATTTCTGACGTAGGGAATAAATTATGCAGAGGAATTCACAAGTCTATACATATTCAATCTGACAGTAAAATTATCATATTCCGAAATCATGCATGACAATCGGATTCCATATATATAAAATACAGTTTACTATTACATTCACAAGACGTTGGCACACCTTGCCCAGGCAACGAAGCCGCCTGTGAATGGGACAGTTGTCCTAGAGACCGCAGAAACAACTACTCATTTATGAAACCGCATTTTACACATGAGTCTGTCATAGTTATGGTCATCGTGACTATATATAACTATGACAGAGATTTCACAACATTAAATCATTAGCACAGTGCATCCCAACCTTTTCCAACCCACGGCACAGTTGCTTACACGTATTTATTTTGCAGCACACCCCAGATGTAAAACGGAATTAAACTTAATACAAAAGATTTGTGTGTTTTTCCCAAATGTGACTTTGCCAAAATTCCACGGCACACCAGAGTGCCACAGCACACCGGTTGGAAACTCTGCATTAGTATTAGCCTCCACTAGCGAACAAGTTTTATGTTACAGATTTGAATCGTCACATATTTGGCTTGTGATTTAATTGTCTTTTGAAGTATTGCTACATTCCTACTTTTGTTGGAAAATCTATGAAGACACCAATCAGAGATTTATCAAGAGCTGGAGGCGGCACAATATTTGATGGATCATTTAGATCATCTAGTTTAAACCCTACGAGCGTTGAGGTCGGAAGCAGTTATTTGCTGCGGGGTTTCTACACAGTTACTATCTAAATACATTGGGGTGTCAGGACATCTGTTCAACTTATTACATTTCAAACCAACCTTCCATCTGCAGTTGATGAGACTACAACTTAGACCTTTAATTCTTCTGAGTCCTTCTTCGCGTGCAGACAGATAGGCAACTTGTTAATCGGCTGTCAGTTGAAAGAAAATGATGAAAATAGAAGAAGGGGGTGGTAAGCCTGGCCAGCTGATGGTGGTGGCAGCAGCTGCAGAGGTAGATGGGCTAAATTAAGGTGTTTTTTCCTGGGCTTGGCCTGTCAGGAGCCACGCTGCGTTCCATTAGCCGGCCTAGCAGGGACCCAGCAGCAGGTGGGATTGAACAGATTGGACAGACTTCTGCAAAGGTGTCGGCGTGGCCCATTCAGTCTCGCTCTCTCTGGCACAAGATATAAGTTACATTTCCACAATGTTAGTTTACTCAACTTATATAAAAAATAAAATAAAGGCAGAAAGTGTTGAATATCAAAACCGTAATAGCAGAATCTGTCAGATTTCTTCCAGAGCACCTTACTGTTTGTAAATCAAACAATTAGGAATTTGACCACCCATGGATAGATGTTCAACTGGTACCCCTTTCACAACGAACCATCGACCTAAATTATTCCCGAATCAACTATTGGTAGGAAAGGGTCGACCCGGGTCCACGACCACGGGTATTCCCGGGTCAGACTCGGCTCACCTTTTGGTGTGAAAAGGATGCTCGACCCGGGTTAAGATCAAGAAACCTCATAGGCTTAGGATCGGCACATCAGTATTTAACAAACATTGTATAAAATGCAAAAAGAAGCAACAATGTCATATGGCTAGCTAAGGTCAGTATAATTTCTCTTTTAATATATAACATCGTCATCCAAAAGCATTATCAGAGAACGACGGATGTGGGTGAAGGAACTTTTTGTGTTGTGTAAGTTGGCGACGCTGTTCATGAACCAGTCCGTGGGTATGTTGCAACTGTGTACCGGATTCTCCACTCCATCAACCGAAAACCATAACAATGGTAGAAACGTCCACTTTTAATGACGTAGCAACGCAACACATCTGTTCAGCAGTGACGTACAAGGAAGTAACTCGCAGACCCGAGTCGTGTGTGTGAAAGGGTTATTAGCAACCATCCTCCTACCTTTTGTTCCCATCCATTAAGATCACTACACCCCTCCCCACTACTTGAAGAACTGCATAACAAAGGAATGTGTAACTGTGGCCATGTAGTCAAATTTATGTGGTTTAAAAAGAAACTTGACAAAGATTTTAAAAATGTCTGGTTAGAAAAGATATACCTAACAAATTATCCAAAATGTACTCTTACCTCTTACTGTATTGGAGTGCATGAAAGATACAAGAGTTTTTTTGTACGTCAAAATTCTTACTTTCTTACTTACATTTTCCCACCAAAAGTCAATACACTATATAATGGAACAGTAAAGTTTATATAAAATAAGATAAAAACAATTAAGTACAAGTGTGAGAGTTAAGTTTTGACAATAAGTGTTTTAATTAATAGAAGAATGTCACGGTCTAGTGGTAAGCTCAGTGACAGAATGTGTCCCACTCCAGCAGTCCATAGTTATTTGGAATAAGAGTCAGGTCCTTCTTTGAGTGGAGTACAACAGGTAGTACAGCTCGCCCATCTACACCCGGAGAGGCTTTTTCAGACCAGATGTGGGTTTTGGTGCGGGGCATGTACTGTCCTCTACTTCATTGCAAAACTCCTGTATCTTCTTAAAAAGATAGGTCTGACTGGCTGTCTCCAGTCCAGGTGTGGCTTGTACTAGGAGACCGTCTCTGGGAGGCTGGACATCAACATTGCACAGCAGCTGAAATTGTGTGGACTATGTCCAGGGGTGTGAAGTAACAAACTACAAATACTTTTGGTACTTTACTGGTTGTGTTTTTGAAGATTTGAAATTTTGAAGTATTTAAACATTTTTAAAGAATTTTGGGTCAGCCTGTTCAGGGCTCGAGTGAAGCTTGCATTCGAAAACACAAAAACGACACCGACTGCTATCACCTAGTTATTTTCATTGTTACAAGATGACAAACTAATGGAATGTACAATAACCTGTGTGTTGTTGATGTAAACAAGTGTGCTTTCAACTGATTAATTTTGTAGATTTATTTTTTTTATCCAAGTGTACTTATGACGTCACATGGCTGAGACTGGATTTCAGTCATTTTAAAATACAATTGAAAGTGTCTCTTATACACTAACATTTTCATCAAAACATATACATGTGTCGACATTTGAGGTTTAAAATGGCAAGAGCGTTTTCAAAAATGCCATTGTAACTTACTGTATTTTCCTAACAAAATGAGAAGTCACTGTAAAATGTTTAAAGGGGTCAATGTTTTGCGCAACCGAGCATCCTGGGCTCAAAATTAAGCTGAGGGTGTTTGGGAACCTTTCTAGTTCCTTTTGGGGAAATTCCATAAAATTCCATACTTTCTTGAGAATTGCACTTTAATAACTCAAATTTACTTTTACTTGATTACCTTTAAATGGGCTACTTTTTTTTTTTACTTTTGCTTTAATTTCATGGGATGGTAATTTTACTTGTAAAGTAACTACTTACGCTTGAGTAGGAATTTTCAGTACTCTTTCCACCTCTGTCCTTGACACACATTTCCTTAGCCTATCACTAACGCTATCAAGCTCCAGAGCATCGAGGCTGTAATAAACAAAAACAGACAAGACATTAAATCATTGCTCATAAACAATCACTGACCCTTACTAATACTGCTGATCTGACTACTAATTTCATAGATGTACGAATACAAGCTTAAAACAATAACTTCCCGAAGTATTGGTACATCTTGATGTGGGCATAGCAATGTTGATGAGCTTATGAATTATAATAGCTGGCCATACAAACCTTGTCAGGGCTAGCTAGGCTGATGGCTGAACTCTAACCGACTGTGCTGCTGGTTTTAATGTAGCATAACAATGTTAGGGGCCATATTATGATAATTTTCAGGTTCATACCTTTATTTAGGAGTTCTACTAGAATAGGTTGAAGCGTTTTAATGTTCAATAAACAATTTATTTTATCCAAACTGCCTGGATCTGCAGCACCTCTATTCACCCTCTGTCTGAAACGCTCCATTTTAGTTCCTGTCTCTTTAAGGCCCCCCCTCCCGACGAGCCCAGTTTGCTCTGGTCAGCTGGCTAAACAAAGGGAATTTGCCTTCGCGCTTACCAAAATAGCATTTTCACGATATGGCGCAACCACCCAGCCTCCTCTCTGACTGGCTCTGGTTGAGGGCGTGCCAAACATTATTCAAATGTTTGACTTAGTGACGTAGATAAGTTACAGAAGAAAACGCTGGACTACAAACGAGGCGTTTCAGGCAGTTCAGGAGCAGTGTTTTCTGTGAGAGAGTTATATAACATACTAAAGGAAAGGGAAAAACCCAAAAAGCATAATAGATCCCCTTTAATGAGCAGCTAACCATACACACATAGCTAAAAAGCTAGGGTGCTAACTGAAAGTTATTTGGCATGTTTTTGATATAAAAAATTCAATGACTGCTATAAATACAAAAAAGTATTTTCTTACAGACAGTAGTACACGTTACTAATAACATAACTTACCTGTGTATAAAGAGGAATGATTCCGGGCAGATCTGAATTGTTTGGATGTTGTGTGACTGTGGTCTAGTCTGTCCTGTGATGTTTCCGTTTAGCCTGCACTCATTTGTTAGATATTTCAGTCATTTCAGAAAATTCCACAAAGCAATGTTGTTGAGGGCATCTGCCCTGTTCATGATAAAAATGAAGCTTGTCTTACGAAAAAGGTATGCAACAGCAGAACGAAGACTGGGAAAACATTCCCAACTTATTTACATAAGTGTGATGTTGCCCAACTATAAACCTTTTTTTTATCTTCTTTCGTTTATGTAAGAGTCTTAAGTTTCAGACACATGCCAGTTCGGAGTTCACGTGCCAAATTAAAGGAGTTTGAACTACTAAGAACTATCACAGAAAAGGTCTTATTACTTTCGCTCAGTACCTGAATAAAGAGACCTTATTACAATGAATGTAATCCAAACAGATGGACCTTTGTCCTTCACACAATACTTTACTTCCCCCCATGTATAAGAAGAAGGAAGATGCTTCAATTCTGTGTTGTATGGCTTAAAATGTTCTTAGAAATCTGTCTGTATGGAGTAGAAATCCATCAATTTATGGATTTGGATTTGAAGCAACTGACCACTGCTACAGCTGCCCATGGCCTACTGCAGACTTCTCAATGTGTATCTGCAATCCACTATGCATGCCTAAATCTCTAAGTTTCTTAGTCTGAATGAATGTTGTAATGAATGCTAAAAATATATTGAATGCAGCATGTGTTGGCTCTTAGCCTTTGACTAGCCTTGAGTGAACTGACGTGTATTAATCCAAAAATAAATAACGATCACGTATGAACTTAGTCATAATTTAAGCATGAAGCAGTCACGTTGCAAGTGAACGAAAGACTCAGTCCCTAAGGGTGAACTACTAATTTGTTTCCTGATCTCTCGTGCCTATGCAGCTATCAAGTGACCTGTGAACGAACGATTCAGGCCAGAAGACCCAGTTTAGGGGTGATCTACTCTTTTCCCTTTCCTATACTGAGCCTATGCGGCTGTCACGTGAAAATTGAACGAACGACTCAGACCCAGTTGAGGGGTGACCTACTCATTTCTGTTCCCTGTCCTGTCTTTCGTTCACATTTCATGTGACTGCTATAGGCTTAGCGAGTTTGATTATTTGGCTGTATGGTGTGATTTTACTTATTTATTTGTATTTAACATATTTTATTTAGTAGAGTGTGTAAGGGTGTGTATCCAGCACGTTATTGCTAAATGCAAAAAGTTAACAAGGACAAACTGATAATAAATAAATAGGCTACATCTTGAAGTTTTTGGCTAAATACAGTACATCACATTTCAGTAAAATAGTATATTGCAACTGCTTTTAGGGGACTTAATTATCATAGTGAGTCAATCATAACTATGGTGTAATCGTGACTACATAACCATGGCGAACTAAACATTTCTCTTTTCTATACCGAGCAAGGGCACAGCCCACCCAAATGTGCGTCTTGCCCACCCAATCAAAAGTTAAGAAAAAAAAAAAATTGCCAATGAAAGTTGCATAGAAAATTCCAGTACCGTTTCAAACTTCTGATAGGGTGGGCAGTCTAAAGCCCGCCTCCAACAACGGCCACTTCCAACCCCTTCCTCTGGTCATGTTCAGGCACAAACAAACAGCTCTTAGGACGTTGCATGAGATTGTCGGCAACATTTGGAGGGGGGAGGGGTACTCATGATTGCGCACACGGCAAGGCCAAAGCGAGTTAATGCATAATACTGGACTGGTCCTGAAAAACTACACATTTAAACGCATAACCTGCTCCAACTCGTGTATGGATTGGAACAAATTTGTATTAAGATTGCAAAAAAATTGGTGCGAACCGGCAATCTTCTGGCTTCAAGTCTGCTTCTCTATTGACAAGCTGTCTGCCAAGTGGGTGCGCCGTTAGATTGCCCTCCTAATAAATATGTCAGTCCACCCAACCATGGCAGGCTAGAACCGGGCCCGCTCTAAACAATCACCTGCCACCGGTCTGTTGCTAGCTACCGGCTAATATGGTGAAAATTGTCGTGTTCCAATTCCAAATTCCACACGTATAACATTACTGATGTTTGGGCTCTGGGACTACTTGTTTAAAGTTACCAGCGACGTTATCATTTTGCTGACGATTGCAACAAAGTTGAACGTTTATGGTTAGCCCCTGATGGTTATATTTTGTTTAGGCTAACATAATATTAACATTTTGCAAGGCCAATGCTGCCGTTACCGTGACTTAATTAAACAATTTGCTTTTGGATTTGTTTAGAACATGAGACCAATTTATGAATAGTTATCATGTGGTTCAGAAGGGGGCAGGCGTCAAGCTCACTGAAAATGACAAGCTGAATTCAAGCTACTTAGTGACAGTTTGTCTTTGAGCTGTAGCCTACTGGTTCATATGAAATCAATTTGTAAACGTCATATATCATATCTAAGCCCTATCATTTATGACCACACAGCAGTGACAGGTTTGGGTAGCACTGTGGCTCAGTGGTTAGCACTGTTCAAAGGTCCTGGGTTCAAACCCCACCTCAGCCAATGGCCTTTCTGTGTGGAGTTTGCATGTTCTCTCCGTGTTTGTGTGGGTTTCCTCCAGGTACTCCGGTTTCCTCCCACCATCAAAAAACATTCCACATCCTCCTACCAGTGCCCTGACCAGTCACTACCAATTCACCTGGAGTTGGTCTGTGTGTCCTATGTGTGTGAGCAAGACGTAATATGTTGGGTGAGCAAGTCTGGCGCAAATTGGCTGCCGTGGTATCACTCAGATACCACTCGTTGTTCGTTCTGTGGTGTTAATTGGCGACCAAATTGTGTAAAGCACTTTGAGTATCTAGAAAAGCGCTAAAAACTAAATAAAATGAATTATTATTTATTATTAGTAGTAGTAGTAGTAGTCTTAAGAGGCTGGCTACAGGCTGTTATATCTGGAAATGATTAACTGTTGACAATTTAATTGATATAGAAAAATATGATTGATTTGTTTTTTGTTCTTTCCTCTTCTTTAAGTTTGGATGCAACATAATATCTTATCTCAATACAATGTAGGCCTAATGATACTAATGTATATGTGACACAAAAATGCCATTTATTGTTTTGGCCGGTAAAAAATATGATTGTCCGGTGGATTTTTTGATCTGCAAGTCCCCTTGGCCGGTGAGTCAAAAAGTACATTTTGGACTTGTAACAGGAACACGCTTCTTGTATTATTCACACACAAAATCTCAATATTTATTTTTGGTTGTTGAAAGTCGCTGAAGCATTCCTTTTTAAAGGTTTTTGTGTCAAAAGAATGAACGCATTCCTCTAGGCAGTATTAGGCCAGTTTTTTTTTTGTTTTGCGAGCTGTTATTTGACCGGTGGTGTTTTTTGACCAGCCTTAATTTCGTTCTATCTTGAGTAAATTTGTTTGTCACTTTGCCTTATAATTATTATACTGATGATTTTTATATAAATGAACAAATAAATTATGATTTTTATTTAAATAAAGACTATTATCCTGTATTATTGGGGAGTAAGAATAACCTACACCTCAGAACACCTCAGAACCAACGGAGTTCACTGCTTTGGTTACTCTCTGCCATTCAACTTGTTTAATATGTGTTGGTAATGCCAGAGCTTAGGCTTCCAAATAATATGTGTTTTCTTCTGCCAATTTGATCAAACATTGTTTCAAGTTCACACTCAGTAAAATTGCGCTTCTTTTTCAAGTGTGTCTTAGACTTCCACCATTTCTCCTCAAAACTAGACTAAATGCTGGCCCTTTATATGCAAACCAGGCGATTGATAGTGTGTTTGAAGTCTTATGTAGTGAATTGTGGGGGTGGTCAGAAGGCTTGTGCACGTGCGAACAATTTCAGGATGTATGATGAAAAAACACATGGGAACATGCGTACATGGGGTTTTATAAATCTATAGTTTTATACATTTGGCTCCTGGACCACAGAAACATACCCATGCAGAAGGAGTCCTGTGTTTTTTCACTTAGCAACATGCCCTCAACAACATCTCAGCCAACTGAGTCTCAATATGCAAATGTGAATGGGGTTAAGTGCAAAATGAAACCCTTAATCCTCCTCGAATGCTGTTTCGAGCTGGTAATGAGAGGATTCTAGCATCCCTCGCCCCTTCCTGCCTTCCGCTGCCCGCCTGCTATTGATTGTTTGGGAAATTGGCATGCATTATATACACACCTGCCATTATTGTTGTTTTTTTAGTTTCCTGTTTGAATTGCAAATGAAAGAGGGTGAGACAGCTATCCCTGAGGAGAGGAAAGGAGCGGAGATCACCAAAGAAAGTTATGAGTTTAGAGAGAGCAAGTCAAACTCACCTGTCATTTTATTAGCTCATTGTGCCAGGATAATACAACATTATGAGTGTAAGTACTTCAGGAGAATATAGTAATGAACACTGTATAGCATTTGGCATGTCAGGAGGGAATAGCAATATCTGGCAGAGATGCACGTTATATCGGGGACATTGTTGGTATAGGCAGATTACAGTACCATTTTCATTTCTTTTTAGAGGGGTGGGATCAGCCCTAATTTCTTAGGAAATGCAAAGAAAGTATATAAGTATTTAACTTCATATTGAGCACCATTCCTTTGAAACTAGCAATGCTGTTTTTAGATGCATCATGATGGGAACCCCTAACCCGAAGTCTAATAATAAACATTTCAAATGACTATTTATGTGCTACTGTAAATGCCAACCTGATTTCCTAATGATATGATAATAATAATTTGGCAATGATTTTTCCTGGAATGATTCCGGCCCCTAACACAGGGCCGTGACATAAATTGAAACCTGGTCACAGTATTTGACTAGAATTACTTTTATCCGCTCATAATAGGTCTTAAGAAAGGTGTTCGCTGGGAGTGCATTAGTTGAGGAATGACTGTTGATCGGGATTTACCTGCTTCTTTTTATTTGTAAAGTGTCCATGGGTTTAGAAAGGCACTCTTAAATTATTAAAGTGTGGTTCAGTTTTTGTATATAGAATAAAAATGTATAGAAAATGAAAAACACAGCGGTACTATTCAAACAACGATTCTGGTCACAGTGTTTTATGTGCCTAGTTTGGATTATGTCTGGCCATAGCAAACGTTAGTTCAGGTAAATATGAACTAATATAATGTGCATATCAATAGGGAAGGCAGCTGTCAACTTTAGTTACTCGGCTGGTGTTACCAATTACAGTGCCTTGCAAATGTATTCACTCTCCTTGGTGTTTTTCTATTTTATTGCATTAAAGCCTGTAATTTAAATAGATTTTTATTTAGATTTTACGCAAAGGACCCACACAAAATAGTCCAAATTGGTAAAGTGAAAAAAGAAGCTTGTTTTAAATGTGAAACTGAAAAGTAGTGTGTGCATATGTATTCACCCCCTTTGCTATGAAGCCCCAACAATGACCTTCAGAGTCACATAATTAGTTAAATAAAGCCCACCTGTGTGCCATCTAGTGTCACATTATCTCTGTATATATACACCTGTTCTGAAAGGCCCCAGTCTGCCACACCACTAAGCAAGAAAACAGTACAATGAAGACTTAAGGCTCCAATACATAAAGCAAAAGCGAAATAGTTTGCTTTTGCCAAGGGTAGCCAAACAAAAATCAGCAAAGCGACGTCGCTTTGGTCGTTCGTTCGCCTGGAACTGCACAGCCCATTTTTTCTAGCTCGGGTACAGCATTTACTGTTCGTTTTGGTTACAGCGGCACTTAGTTTAAAATAAACTTCCAAACTTGTCAAAATATGAATACTTTTGAGAGCAGCTTAACTGAAGAAGTTCAAAAATATGAAGATTTTTAAAGGGGCCATGTTATGCAAACTTTCAGGTTCATACCTTTATTTAGGAGTTCTACTAGAATATGTTTACGCGTTTTAATGTTCAATAAACAATTTATTTTATCCAAACTGCCTGGATCTGCAGCACCTCTTTTCACCGTCTGTCTGAAACGCTCCGTTTTAGCCCCTGTCTCTTTAAGGCCCACCCCTCCCGATGAGCCCAGTTTGCTCTGATTGGTCAGCTGGCCAAACAAAGGGAATTTGCCTTACCAAAACAGCGTTTTCACGACATGGCGAAACCACCCGGCCTCCGCTCTGACTGGCTCTGGTTGAGTGCGTGCCAAACATTATTCAAACGTGTGACATAGATAAGTTACAGAAGAAAACGCTGGACTACAAACGAGGCGTTTCAGGCAGTTCAGGAGCAGTGTTTTCTGTGAGAGAGTAGCTCCCTTTGGCATGGACTATGGGCTTTGTAACTTTTCAGTCCTTTTACATGCACAAAAAGCTATATGACATCCTAAAGGAAAGGGAAAAACCCCAAAAGCATAATAGGTCCCCTTTAAAACTCGTAACCACTCGGAATGTTTTGTTGCGATCCGTCACGTTTGGTTCCCCCTGCTGTATTGGGGTGTAAGCTACCGCAAACTCAGATCAGTAGCGAAAAAGCATACCATCACAGCCTCGGCGAACAAGTATACCATCACAGCCTCGGCGAAGAAGTATACCATCACAGCCTCGGCGAACAAGCGAAAAAGAACCAAGCGAACAGGAAAACTTTGCTTTCGCTTGAAGTATACTGGAGCCTTAAGGCTCCGCATGCAAAAGTGGCCCAAATCCGATTTTTTTGCTCATATGTGACTCAGGTCTGTTTTTTTCATAAGTGTGAACTGCACAAATCACATGGAATCCAATCTTTTCAATTCAGATTTGGGCCACTTCCATATGTGGTACTAAATCGGATACACATCTGATGTTTTGCAATGCGACCTCCGTCTGAACAGTCAATTCGGAGTCCATGCGACTTTTATGTCTCTAGCAGTGTTGCCAGATTTTACGAGACAAATAATCAACTTCCCCTTCAAAAACAAGCCCAAACTAAGAACTTGAAAAATAATAGCTCAACAGGTCCGGATAGCCTAACCTAGTTCCCGTAGGCCTACTACTTTGTACTACTGGTAAAACTCGAGCTCGGCAAGGTGATAGGTTTGCGCGGAGATAACACTTAAAAGCACCTTTGATATTTTTAGATGAATGAGCAGATGCATCGAGGAAAGTAGCCCATATACCATTAATGTAAAAAAAGAATTTGCTTGTTAGATTTTCTTTACAAGCAACCATATTTTTCAAATAAGCCCAAAAAACCGCAACTTGATTCTTTTTTTTGCGACTTTGAAAAAAAAAAAGACCAAAGTTGCTTGATACAAGCGTATTTGGCAACTCTGCTCTCTATCTTGCGTTCTGCATGTGACGTCTTTGTTATTGTTCTTTGCCGCATGCGGATTAGTTCAGGACCGGGACCAGTTCACACTAGAATCTGATATTGGCCACATTAAAAACTAATAATGTGAATAGGCAAACAATAAAATGGGCCGCCCACCAAATCTCACGGACCGTGCAAGTAGGGCATTAATCAGAGAGGCAACAAAGAGACCAAAGATAATCCTGGAGGAGCTAGTAAGCGTCACAGCGCACAGGACGCTGGCGTTGTTTGTTCGCCGCTTTTCCACAGCATTTGATCTGATTGATCATCTGAGCATAATTTTAGTTTATTCCTTTGTGCTGGTTACATTAGCCTGAATTTTTTTTATATACAGATCTAAAACGTTTTAGTTTTTTCTAATTTTTTACCATAAGGAACACCTCAAGCTTTTTTTCTAGCTAATTTGGTTAGCTAGCTCGCTTAACAACAAGGCTCTTCGTCAATGAGGTTGTCAAGGATCATGAAGTTGACTTTGTGTCTAACGGAAACCTGGCAGCTAGTTAATGACTTTGTGCTGCTCAATGAAGCTAGCCCTCCAGGCTACGTGTACCCTGCAAAAGCTTAGATCGCTAGGGCACGGTGGTGGGCTTGCCGTTCTCCATCGTACTGACTTCAAGATTAAGCAAATTTCCGTAAACAATGTGACGTCATTGTCATTTGAATGCCTTGCTTTCCAATTGGTCGGTTCTCCAGCAACGCAAGAGGTGCTCGTCTACCGACCTCCAAAAAACATCTTCTGTGTTTCTCTCTGAGCTGTCTGAAGTACTTTCCAGTGTCTGTGCCATGTCGACATCTACTTTATTGTTGGGTGACTTTAATATCCATGTAGATTCCCCCAGCTCTGCATTTGCAGTGGAATTTCTTGCCCTACTCAATTCTTTTAACATCATTCAGCATGTTCAGTTCCCCACTCATAATAAAGGCCATTTTCTAGATCTGGTGTGCTCCACTATCCCTGCCCCCTCCAACCTCCGTGGCCTGGACCTTACCATCTCCGATCATCAAGCTATACTCTTTGATGTTAAAATACCGGCCTTAAGAAGGCGAGAACAGCGGTCCTTTACCTATAGAAACATCAAACATTTTAATACTGCTGCTCTTGTTAGCAAACTAGAACAGCAAGACCTCCCCCTGCCTCTGACTTCCTCTGTTGATGACCAATTACTACATTATAATACCCTGCTCTCTTCTACCCTGGACTCGCTCCCCTCAAGTCAAGAAATGTGTCATTCTCCCAACCTGCTCCCTGGTATACTACTGAGCTTTGTTCTATGAAGGCACTTTCAACACTATCAATCAATTGCTGTGTCCACTGGATAACTCCTCCCTCTTGAGGTCTACAAACATCTGCATCAGGTTCCTGGATTTTTTCCGATCAAAAGTTGAAGCTATTCATAACCAGCTCCAGCCTTCAACCATGCCAGCTTCTCTGCTGCTGGCTTTAGCCACTAAAATGTCCCTTGCCTGTAAAATGCAACCTCAATGCTTTCAAACCTGTTGATGCTGCGTTTATTTCTGCTCTGGTCTCTCGATCAAAATCATCTACCTGCACACTTGACCCTATGCCCACCTCCCTAGTCAAGTCCTGTCTGCCCACTCTGTGCCCCCTCATTGTAGACATTGTAAACACCTCCATCACGACTGGCTCTGTCCCTCCAGAGCTGAAGATGGCTGTGGTCATCCCTATCCTCAAAAAGCAGGGTTTGGACCCGGAATCCCTCAATAATTATTGGCCTATTTCCAACCTTACATTCATTAGCAAAATCCTGGAGCGCACTGTAGCTGCTCAACTACAGTTCCATATGTCTCATCATGAGTTGTACGGACCAATGTTCCGGGCAAAACACAGCACAGAAACGGCTTTGGTCAAGGTCACCAATGATCTTTTTTCACTGGTGCTGCCCATGCATGGTTCAGGTCGTATCTTTCTGGCAGGTACAATCGGGTGGCTCTAGGAAATGCCCAATCCTCCCGTGCACCAGTCTGCCAGGGTGTATTGCAGGGAGTGGTCCTGGGGCCTATCCTGTTCAACATCTACATGCATCTTGGGACAAATAATTTGAAAACATGGACTCAATTTCCACTGCTATGCAGATGACACCCAGCTCTACATGCATACCAAACCCAACACAAACCTCCCTACCCCCTCACTCACAAACCGCCTGCTTGATATAAAATCCCAAATTTAAAGCTGAATAGTAGCAAGACAGAGATGATGATTGTGGCTCAGGCTCTACTAAAAAAGTTTGGTGATGTTGTCCTCACAATTGACGGCTCCTCTATCTGCTCCTCTGCCAAGGTCAGAAATCTAATATTAAAGCTGTCACCAAGTCTGTCTTCTTCCATCTGAGAAACATCTCCACGAATCTAATAAGGGATGCAGTTGCTGAAACATTAATTCACACTTTTGTCACCTCACGCCTGGATTATTGCAATGGTGTCCTATTTGGGGCGTCAAATAAGGCCCAGGATAGGCTCCAGTATGTAAAGAACTCAGCTGCTAGGATTCTAACTCGCTCTAAACCTTGGCTGCATATCACTCCCACTCTTCTGCATCTGCATTGGCTCCCCATCAAATCTCGCATTTCCTTCAAAATTTTACTTCTCACCTATAAATCTCTTCATGGACTAGCTCCTTCCTACCTCTCTGACCTCCTCCAACCCTACACGCTTTCTCGTACCCTCCACTCCCCTGACACTGGTCTCCTCACCACCCGCAAAACCAGACTCAGCTCCATGGGAGACAGAGCGTTCACTGCTGCTGCTCCGATTCTCTGGAATTCCCTTCCCCCTGCGATTCGAAACTCTGACTCCATTAACATTTTTAAATCCCGCCTCAAAACCCACTTGTTTTCCTTAGCTTACTCCTAGTCTGTTCTCTTTGACTTTTTTATATAAATTTTTTGTTTCCTGTCTCAATTCCCCAGTATCTGTCTTACGTTTATTGTATTTCCAATGTTATATTGTACTATTTTTGTATATATTGTTTCTGTATTCTATGCCATGTACGGTGACCTTGGGTGTCTAGAAAGGTGCCTATAAAATTAAATGTATTATTAATAATTGAGCCTCCATGACTTAGTAAAACTGTAACACCGAACTGAACCGCTGTCGCAGTTCATATTGACCGCCTCAGACTCACTGCTTCATCCTCCATGACTTAGTAAAACTGTAACACCGAACTGAACCGGTGTCGCAGATCATATTGACCGAGTCAGACTCACTGCTTCAGCCTCCATGACTTAGTAAAACTGTAAGGTTGACTTAAGCAGAAATGAGGTGGTGATTTTGAAGAAACACGTTTGTTAGAATGAAATGAAGCCTAATAGAAATCAAGGTGCATTCCGAAAATCTAAAAACAATGCGCTGGTTGAAAATATTGATGTTGACGCATTTTCAACTTCAATGTCATCGATAACATCGATGAATTGTAGCAGCCCTAATATATACTATGAAATCTGTTCAAATTCTAAAGCACTCTTCCTCAATCCCCCCCCCCGCCCCCACACTTTCTCTCTCTCTCTCACACACACTCACACACACCTTCTTATAGATTGACCGCCAGTAAATTATGCATTATTCATTACCACAATGTCGTCCGTTGACGGATGGCTGTTTGAGAACCCTGTCTGTTAAATAAATCAACAAATAAAAATGCTAATTCTCACATTTGGAGAAACTAAGCCTGGCCAAAGTCCCTCCCCTACATTCCCCTCCCACCCACTCTTCATAAGCCTCCCTTCCTTAAATCTCTCTCTTTTTTCTGTACACACCAACACACTCATATCCACGCTCCTTTCCTCTTCTTTCCACTAAGAGCTATTGACAGGCTGAGACTAAACGAAGAAGACAGATTTACTTTTGCCCAATCTCTCTTCCCTTTTTACCCTATGCGCCTCTGCTCTATCTCAGCCCCACACTCCAAGCACATGTGCATACCTTATTTCACAGAGCAAGGAGGGAAAGGCTGAATCTCTGCATATACCCTATTGGGGTTTGAAAACGTCACTGGCTATGATCTCCAGTTGAAGCAGGAAGCATTTTCTTGATGAGAATGAAGGACTATTTTGGAAGCTACTTTAAAACCGTTTAAATGGTGGTGCCAGCATGTATGTCCTCCCAACTTCCCATGGGCAAGTCAACCAGCACCTGCCAGCTATCACCCTTAACACTGCACACGGCACATGGCTCAAAGTGAGCCAAAAATTATGTTAGCAACATCATTGGTGCGTGCTTTAAAGCTTTCATGTTTTGGATGGTGTACACACTGAATAATGTATCATGCCTGCCAGACTGAAGGATGGAGTCCCTATTAGCTCTGGTGTATGTGTTTCTCCACACACTGCCCTCATTTGTGTTCCAGGAGAGACTGTTGGTTCTTTGATGCTCTTCCTTTGCACCTGGAACAAGCAGTGCTTTTCCATTAGGCCATCCCTGGGATTGAAGTGGTTGCAATGCTTAAGATTTAATAGACACTTTAGAAAGAAACATTTTGAAAAGAGTTGCTTTGCATGGGAACATAATTTCATATTGTCTGATAACTTGTGAAGAATAAATAGCACATTTTGTTGTGCACATGTTGAGCTACAAGTGCACTTGGCCTTGTGTGACGTTTCCCCCAGCTCACAATCTCTGTTAAATTTGGAGGTCACATACAACAACTGATACAACATCTTCATCATCTTGTGCAGCTGGTTAACTTTGGTGCCTTGTTTCTTTTTATTAGTAGAAGATGTATTAGATTGTATTGTGAATGGAAGTGTTTTTGGTTTAAACAAACCTTTCTAATCAGCTGTTGTCCACTGCACTGCATAAAGTACTATGTATATAGTAGTATGTATAGTATAGTAGTAGTATGTATAGTAGTAGTAGTATGTATAGTATAGTAGTAGTAGTATGTATAGTAGTAGTATGTATATAGTAGTATGTATATAGTAGTATGTATAGTATAGTAGTAGTATGTATATAGTGCTATGTGTATATAGTAGTATGTATAGTATAGTAGTATTAGTATGTGTAGTAGTATGTATATAGTAGTATGTATAGTATAGTAGTAGTATGTATATAGTTGTATGTATCGTAGTAGTATGTATAGTATAGTAGTATGTATAGTATAGTAGTATTAGTATGTATATAGTAATATGTATAGTAGTAGTATGTATGTATATAGTAGTATGTATAGTATAGTAGTAGTATGTATAGTATAGTAGTAGTATGAGCAAAATGTTCAGCTTTCCCCAGTCTATTAAGAGATGCAACATTTCAATGCACATTTTCTTTGTAAAAAATATCATCATCTTCATCCGCTTTGTCCGGGGTCGGGTCGTGGAGGTAGCAGTTCCAGCAGGGCATCCCAAACTTCCCTTTCCCGGGCCACATTAACCAGCTCTGACTGGGGGATTCCAAGGCGTTTCCCAGGCCACTGTGGAGATATAATCCCTCCACCTGGTCCTAGGTCTGCCCCACGGCCTCCGCCCAGCTGGACTTGCCTGGAACACCTCCCTAGGGAGGCGACCAGGTGGCATCCTTACTAGATGCCCGAACCACCTCAACTGGCTCCTTTCTACGCAAAGAAGCAGCGGCTCTACTCCGAGTCCCTCACGAATGGCTGAACTTCTCACCCTATCCCTAAGGGAGATGCCAGCCACCCTCCGGAGGAAACTCATTTCCGCCGCTTGTATCCGCGATCTCGTTTTTTCGGTCATGACCCACCCTTCATGACCATAGGTGAGAGTAGGAACGAAGATAGACCGGTAGATTGAGAGCTTTGCCTTCTGGCTCAGCTCTCTCTTCGTCACAACGGTGCGATAAAGCGACTGCAACACCGCACCCGCTGCTCCCAATTCTCCGGCCCATCTCTCGTTCCATTTTCCCCTCACTCGAGAACAAGACCCCGAGATACTTGAACTCCTTCACTTGGGGTAAAGACTCATTCCCCAC
Source organism: Galaxias olidus (assembly GCA_026901105.3). Taxonomy (NCBI): domain Eukaryota; kingdom Metazoa; phylum Chordata; class Actinopteri; order Galaxiiformes; family Galaxiidae; genus Galaxias; species Galaxias olidus. The sequence goes on along the minus strand of JAPMUY010000682.1, from coordinate 66,439 downwards.
TTGGAGTAGACAATCCATCGGTTTCCTGCTGAGAACCATGGCCTCAGAACCATGGCCACGTAAAACAATATGTCAAACTATTATACAAGTAAAGGGTAACACAATTTTCTATAAAATGTATTAATGCCAAAGATAATTAGACGATGCTGCTGTGGTTCTTGTGTCTTAGATGACTTGATTGTTGTTGGAACTAGCTGACTGCTATGAGCTTGATGTTTCTTCTCCATTACTGTAACACAGGTTGGATTCGTCTGTGATCAAGCTGTTGGATTGCTTCAGTCCCGTCTCTTTGCCTGAACGATGCCGGACTACTCTCAGTACACCTAGATCTGCCTACAGCAACCAGCTCCCTGACCCTTGTCTTCTCCCGAGGTCCAACCTACAGCAGGACTTGGAGGAGAGTCAGATACTTGAAGACATCTTTTTTATTTGCTGATGGAGCTGCATAGGGTTAGGATTAGGCCTTATTATACTTTAAAATTGCATTATTTAAAGGCATTTCATTTGCATTTAGTTTAGTTTCTTTTAACAGGATTTCCTGAACAGAAAGTATCATGGTTTTGTTGATTGTATTGTTTTAATTGTTATTCAGTAATACATTTTAATAAATTCTTATTTATTGAAGATTTTCCCAGTTTGTAATGGATGTCAGTCTCCGTTTGGTGCACACTGCACTGTTAGAGCCTTTGTCCATCTGTACAGTTTGACATCCTGGCACAGTGTTCTAACCACAGAGGTGTTCTATCTCTGGTTCTACCCACCATCCCAGCCATATCAGGACATCAAGCCAACACAAAATCACACTGAATTATACTCATACAGCAAATGAGAATAATACAAAAATGAAGGTAGCATTGGTGATTCTTATGTTCTTATTCTTCTTATACACCCAGAATGTGGCCAAAGCAAAGACATGACACAAATGGTTCATTCTAGACTGTGCTTTATTGTTGGGCTAAGCTTGGACGCATCATTCAATAAAAAACCTAAAAGAATTCCAGGTGATGTGTGTGACCATGTCTGGAGACATGGCTCTGGGAGCTTAGAAGCGCCCGTTGAGAAGCCTGCATGGCAATACCTTTAACTTGACATTCAGTTCTCTACCTGCTATACGTCTTGAAATTGGGGAAATAATTTCAAACCATTGTATCTCTTAAAAAGAGGGTACTGGCGGAAATCCTGATAATCAAATTTCCTCGATGCACTTAACAAAAATTTGATTAATAGTGCACTTCTTTATTGAAATTATACTCTTGTATGAACAGAACACAATATCAAAGCTCTATGAAAATGCAAGTAAGGAAAAGAAAATAAGGGAGTGGGATAAAAACCCTGGGCATACAAAGTCACTTTTAGAATGACAACTTATGCTTTTATCAATGGAAATAGTTCATATATATCCCATTATTTTTTAATTCTTGAATTGTCTAATCAACTACAAACTAACTTCTATCATGTCATTAGAACCCTGTAATTAGAGTTAACAAAGTGGTCATCCACAGCAGTCCGCAATGTTTTTGCCTGTGGTTTTGTGAGAAACTGTAGGCAATCTGTTATGTTGTCATTCCTTAGCAAGAGTGGGGTAGGGGTACTGTGCAGTAAACCCAATTCTCTCTTTCCTTCCCTAACCCCTAAGACTCAGGGCGTAAATGGCTATTGACCACATATTTGGAGAATGAAACCCATGCAAGAGTCACAGTATATCCAGCCCCATTTAACCCATGAATACAGGAAGTTGAAGGGAAATACACCTCCACTTCATGCGCTCTCATATGAATAAAGTAGTGCAGGTAAGCAATTCGGAAAGAATGGACAAAACTTTTTGTGAATTGCCAAAATAGAGCTCTGATTTTGTATTAAACATAGCATTACAATTAAAGAGATAGCAAGAATATAGTTCTGACATCAATTTAACTTTGTTGATATGAGTATACTTTCCACTACAAAAAAAGTTTTAAAGGCATGATCCTGTATAGGAATTATAATTTATGAGCAATAAAGTAGGCAGATGCATACAAAATGATTTGGTCACAGACCAACATAAATAAAAAAAGAATGCAATGAAAGCATGCATATAATTTCAAATAGGCTCATAAATAATATCATAAATACATGAAAAAATAAAACAATTATTTGTGCAAGCAATTTGATGTGTGTAAGATTTACTTGAGATGAATGGCCTCCCTGACTTCATGCCTTGGTCCTACGGTTACCATCTCATATGGGTTTTCACCTGCTTTCAACAGTTGTTATTATGATTTAGTTCAATTATTTCTTCTTAAAGTTTTACTCGAGCCAGTCCTTGTACCTAGAAGTAAAAGTGCTATAAAATATGCAAACCTATTTACAGAAGAAAACATAGCAACAAATAACATTTACAGTATATTCCTCAGTTTATGTATATATTTATATATTTATATTCAAACTTTTGCTCGTTTTCTCATTGTTTTTGAGCTGTAATATATCTTTTTTTACAATTTGTATGTAAACAATTGCAGCTAAAAGGTGAAGCTTATCGGAGATGTGATGGTGCTGTTCTTTCCTAAATCCTGCTTTTCCCTCTCACTTTTCTGACTCCATTTCAAGTAATAGAAGGGTAGACAACATGGCTGAATGACTCAAATGTATGAAAGAAGTTTCTGCCACGGTGACAGGAGCATTACCTCTACACACTTTAAAGGACAAGACATCATGAAAAATACAAATATTGTCAGAGAAAAAAACGTACGATGGTAAAGATCTAATGTAATGACATGTCAACATGCTAGTAGATTGTCAGAAATCAAATGTAACTATTAGTCCAAGAAACGTATTGACTTGAAAAATGTTCTTACAGTTTTTTAAATCCTTTGAAACATCCATTGCATAAAATCAAGCAATTATAATTATGTTTAATGAATTAACCTTCTCTTCAATCCTTGCAGGGGACTATAATTCCTTTAGAGTCTTATGGAATGGTTTTATCAAGTAAATTGATGACAGGCTGACCATAGACGGCATATCAAAGGGATAGTTACACATGATTCTAGTTTATACAGTGTGTGTTTTACAGGATTCAGATTGGTGGGTCCAGGTCTCACATAAGGCATTTTGAAAGCTTTTATATATATATATATATATATGTGTGTGTGTGTGTGTGTGTGTGTGTGTTTATATACTGTGTATATACAGTGCTGTGAAAAAGTATTTGCCCCCTTACAGATACTTATTGTTTTTGCACATTTGTCACTGAAATGTTTCAGATTATCATACAAATTTTTATATCACACAAAGATAACCTGAGTAAATACAAAAAGCTGTTTTTAAATGATGATTTCATTTAAGGGAAAAAAGCTATCCAAACCAACCTGGCCCTATGTGAAAAAGTAATTGCCCCCCCTTGTTAAATCATGAATTAACTGATATTAACCAATTGTTTTTGGAAAGCTGAGTTCAATTTCACTAGCCACACCCAGGCCTGATTACTGCCAGAATTGTAGAATCAAGAAATCACTTAAATAGAACCTGTATGACAACATGAAGTAGGCTAAAAGATCTCAAAAAGCAACACATCATGCCCCGATCTGAAGAAATTCAAGAACAGATGAGAAACAAAGTCATTGACATCTATCAGTCTGGAAAGGGTTACAAAGCCATTTCTAAGGCTTTGGGACTCCAGCGAACCATAGTGAGAGCCATTATCCACAAATGGAGAAAACATGGAACAGTGGTGAACCTTCCTAGGAGTGGCCGGCCTACCAAAATTACTCCAAGAGCGCATCGACTCATCCAGGAGGTCACAAAAGAACCCAGAACAACATCTAAAGCACCGCAGGCCTCACTTGCCTCAGTTAAGCTCAGTGTTTATGATTCAACAATAAGAAAGAGACTGGGCAAACATGGTATCCATGGGAGAGTTCCAAGGCGAAAACCACTGCTGACCAAAAAGAACTCAAAGGCCCGTCTCACATTTGCCAAAAAACATCTTGATGATCCCCAAGACTTGGGAAAATATTCTGTGGACTGACGAGACAAAAGTGGAACTTTTTGGAAGGTGTGCGTCCCGTTACATCTGGTGTAAAACTAACACAGCATTTCAGGAAAAGAACATCATACCGACAGTCAAACATGGTGGTGGTAGTGTGATGGTCTGGGGCTGCTTTGCTGCTTCAGAACCTGGGCGACTTGCCGTAATTGATGGAACCATGAATTCTGCTCTCTACCAGAAAATCCTGAAGGAGAATGTCCGGCCATCAGTTCGTGACCTTAAGCCCAAGCGCACTTGGGTTATGCAGCAGGACAATGATCCGAAGCACACCAGCAAGTCCACCTCTGAATGGCTCAAAAAACCCAAAATGAAGGTTTTGGAGTGGCCTAGTCAAAGTCCGGACTTAAATCCGATTGAGATGCTGTGGCATGACCTTAAACAGGCCGTTCATGCTCGAAAACCCTCCAATGTGGCTGAATTAAATCAATTCTGCAAAGAAGAGTGGGCCAAAATTCCTCCACAGCGATGTGAAAGACTCATTGCCAGTTATCGCAAACGCTTGATTGCAGTTGTTGGTGGCACAACCAGTTATTAGGTTTAGGGGGCAATTACTTTTTCACATAGGGCCAGGTTGGTTTGGATAGCTTTTTTTCCCTTAATAAATGAAATTATCATTTAAAAACTGCATTTTGTATTCCCTCAGGTTGTCTTTGTCTGATATAAATATTTGTTTGATGATCTGAAAAATGTGAAAAGTGTAACAAAGAAGCAAAACAGAAGAAATCTGTAAGGGGCAAATACTTTTTCACAGCACTGTATATATATACTGTATATATATATACATATATACTGTACATATACTGCTCAAAAAAATTAAAGGAACACTTTGAAAACACATCAGATCTCAATGGGGAAAAAAATCATGCTGGATATCTATACTGATATGGACTGGGTAATGTGTTAGGAACGAAAGGATGCCACATCGTTTGATGGAAATGAAAATTATCAACCTACAGAGGGCTGAATTCAAAGACACCCTGAAAATCAAAGTAAAAACATTATGCGGCAGGCTAGTCCATTTTGCTGAAGTTCCATTGCAGCAACTCAAAATGGTACTCAGTACTGTGTATTGCCCCCCCCCCCCCCCCGTGCTTGTATGCATGCCTGACAACGTCGGGGCTTGCTCCTAATGAGACGACGGATGGTGTCCTGGGGTATCTCCTCCCAGATCTGGACCAAGGCATCAGTGAGCTCCTGAACAGTCTGAGGTGCAACCTGGCGGCGTCGGATGGACCGAAACATAATGTCCCAGAGGTGTTCTATTGGATTTAGGTCAGGCGAGCATGGGCGCCAGTCAATGGTATCAACTCCTTCATCCTCCAGGAACTGCCTGCATACTCTCGCCACATGAGGCCGGGCATTGTCGTGCACCAGGAGGAACCCAGGATCCACTGCACCAGCGTAGAGTCTGACAATGGGTCCAAGGATTTCATCCCGATACCTAATGGCAGTCAGGGTGCCGTTGTCTAGCATGTAGAGGTCTGTGCGTCCCTCCATGGATATGCCTCCCCAGACCATCACTGACCCACCACCAAACCGGTCATGCTGAGCAATGTTACAGACAGCATAACGTACTCCACGGCTTCTCCAGACCCTTTCACGTCTGTCACATGTACTCAGGGTGAACCTGCTCTCATATGTGAAAAGCACAGGGCGCTAGTGGCGGACCTGCCTATTCTGGTGTTCTATGGCAAATGCCAATCGAGCTTCACGGTGCCGGGCAGTGAGCACAGGGCCCACTAGAGGACGTCGGGCCCTCAGGCCACCCTCATGAAGTCTGTTTCTGATTGTTTGGTCAGAGACATTCACACCAGTGGCCTGCTGGAGGTCATTTTGTAGGGCTCTGGCAGTGCTCATCCTGTTCCTCCTTGCACAAAGGAGCAGATACCGGTCCTGCTGATGGGTTAAGGACCTTCTACGGCCCTGTCCAGCTCTCCTAGAGTAACTGCCTGTCTCCTGAAATCTCCACCATGCTCTTGAGAGTGTGCTGGGAGACACAGCAAACCTTCTGGCAATGGCACGTATTGATGTGCCATCCTGGAGGAGTTGGACTGCCTGTGCAACCTCTGTAGGGTCCAGGTATCGCCTCATGCTACCAGTAGTGACACTGACCCTAGCCAAATGCAAAACTAGTCAAAAACAGTCAGAAAAGATGAGGAGGGAAAAAATGTCAGTGGCCTCCACCTGGAAAACCATTCCTGTTTTGGGGGTCGTCTCATTGTTGCCCCTCTAGTGCACCTGTTGTTAATTTCATTAACACCAAAGCAGCTGAAACTGATTAACAGCCCCCTCTGCTACTTAACTGACCAGATCAATATCCCAGAAGTTTAATTGAATTGATGCAATACTCTGATTAAAAAGTGTTCCGTTAATTTTTTTGAGCAGTATATATATATATTTACTTTGTCAGTATGAATAAACAAATCAAATGGTCAGGGGTCTTTTTAGCAGCTCTATGTTTGTTGATGGTATATTATTGTATATGATATCTGTGTAAGGGTACAATTAATTACATAAAACAACTTTGCCACCCATTTTGTTCCTTCATTCTATAACAAGAAAATAATACAGTACAGAGTTAATTATTGATGCTAGGTGCAATGCTAATACCATTCTGTAAATATCAAGGCCATTTCTTCAATGAGAAATACCTGGAATGTTGACCAAAACCAATGCAAAGCAATTATAGAATGCAAACACTTGCACTAATAGCGTTCCTAATGCCCACTTTAATCTGACCTTTAAGTGATGTAATGGCTTAAGTGTAGACCTGTCTTAAATGTAAATCAAAGACGCACGGAATGATAATCTGAACCTGCTTGAATTCTTTTTCAGCCTGGGACATGCTTATGCACTGAAGCTCTCTATGCAAATGAAATGAAATGGATTTGGCTGTTGCTTTGACATCATCATAGCGCATTGACTGCTTGCAGTAGTATAATTTTCTTTGAGAGCACAGTGCTTGATGGCAGATTTGGCAGGTGACAAGGCACACCTTCTTGTGGTGACAGCCCAGACGCTACATGCACATTACTGAATGCAAAACAGAGGAAAGGTCATGAGATTTTCCATTTTGGTTCAAGTCTCAAAAAGAACACTCAAGTTTCCGTTAGCATTTGTGAAGCTGGAAAGATATGTCTGGAATAGAGTCGAAGATATTTGTCCTTTTCCTCTAAAATCATTTAGCCTTAATCTCTTAAAGCCTGCTACTGAGAAGTGGCTTTTTGCATTTTAAAGTAGTATTTACACCTACATGTGTGTATTTTCACACATATATTTTGCAATATATATGTCAGCATATAATTGTTCAGACAGAGGAATGCCTGGAGTTTTGGGAGCTGCCAGATTTGAAATTATTCTCAAGCACAGCTGTGTTTCACGCTCCAGCTAAAATCTACAAAAGATTACAGCTCAACAAAGTCAATAGCCGTTCTATATACAGACACATATATAAAATATGTGCATATAAATACATATATTAGTTTGTGATTAATATCTATTTATCCATATATACCGTATATATATATATGAATACATTTGCCCGAATGCTTGTTATACATATATATATATATATATGTACTGCAAATATAAAGACGTTGTATATTTCAGACATTGTGATGTAGTTTTAATGATGAGGATAGAAAAGGTAAGGCTGTGATATGGATCAACCCTTCCCATGCTCTCTATCCCTCCCATGAGAAAAAAATACACATTTTCAATCATTAATTGTAAACTAGCGAAGAGAGCAACCCCATTGGTCATCTGAAATAGTTTGGCCTGTATTCAAAAAGCATATCAGCAATATATATATGTATATATATATATACATATATTGTATATATTTAAAATGTACATAATTTTTCAACGCAACTCTACAACCGATAAACACCGATTGAAAGAGAAGCAGTGGTCCGAGTATATTAGAGCTACAAGTCTTTAGCAATAAAAATGTTTGGTCTTTTGGTCCCTAAAACAATTAAGGAATGACAGATAAGAATCCCTGGAGACCGTTGCTATGGCTCCCCTTGGCAACGGTATCCCCTAGAAACGGACAGGCACTCCAAGCTAAAGATGGCCATCCCAAATCAAAGCCAGTTTGTGTCCTGAAAATATCACATTCCCTACAAAGTAATTTTTTTCAAGAAATTGTCCTTCCTTGTAGTCTGTAAAATTGGTCTTCAAAAAGTAAATTCCACCACACACAAAACAACCTTGGTTAAAAGATCTTCTATTGCAATCAAACCCTCTGTCCAGCATCAATTCAATTGTTTTTGTTCTTGATAGACTTCCAACATCCATGTTTCCTTTCACTGTGCAGTGGCGGTTGGTCATTTGAAGTATGTTTTGTTCAAGTTTTCATCGTTCAACTAGTAATAGCGTCTTTGTGGTCCTGGTAAAGGTAGCTGTCATCCAATCAGGTTTTTTTTGGGAGGGAGGATAGAAGTGCCGTAAGATAGTTTAAAGTCCTGTGGCTTATCAGGCTTCTACATGTTCTCCTCATGGTCCTAAAGAGTCCAGCACATCCAGCAGAGCTCTCCATGATATGGTTATTCCCCCCCAATTAGGTTTTAGCCCAATGTCAAATTCAGAAGTCTAGTTTTCTAGAATTCTTTCTGTTCAGTGATGATCCAGGTAACAAAACCTAAAAAGCCATTAGGAAATATAAGTCAGTATTAATGCACAAATTCATCATCAAATTAAAACATATTCAAACATATTGCACATTCATATACTATGCGGTCTTCATTATGAAGGCCTTGGTATGAAATACCAGCATTTTGGAGCTAGAAAAAGATCCCGGCTAACCTGTTGACACAGTAAACTATTGATCACAAAGACAAAGACTTCACCAAGGCGTTTTCTTAATTATTAGACACCTACAGTAGAATATTTTTATAATACATAATGTTCTTTGATGTCAAATTGATCTGAATAATATAATGTTTTTTGTTTGAGACTCCCTCACCCTTAGCTTTCTAAGAATTCTTCATAACATTTGTGGTCACCTTGGTGGGTACTGACCTGTGTTTCCCTGTCAGAGTGGCTGGTGGCGTTAGGGTGGGGGGGTCCTGGGGTTAGTAGGGGCGGTTGGCATCTTTCGGCCTCTTCAACTGCACCTTGAGTCTCTTCATGCCGATCTGAAAGCCGTTCATTGACTGGATGGCAGCCTGGGCACTGCCGGGGTTATCGAAGCTCACAAATCCTGGTGCAGTGGCCATGGGGGAGAGAAGGAGAAGGCACACCGTCACATTGCATCAGAGCGCTCTCTGGACAGGATCATTGTATTATTCTCATCAGCTTTCACAATTTAAAAAGCCTTTTAGACATTTGTACTTTTAGAATGACACATAAATATGCTTAACAGTGCGCTCTGTAGTCTCACACTCAGCCCTTTCTATTTGTGATGCACCAATTTGTTGTTTTTTTTACTTCACACTTCACACTTTTTTTTTTTGGCTCAAGTACTCTATTCTATTTTTGCTCTCGCTTTTAACAAACTAGAAAGGGTCTAATTTTCTACTGGTGTTAACCTGCAATTTTCCTTTCAGCTGGAAACGTTTTTTGGATATGAGATGATCATTATATAATTATATGTAACTTTATTGGGTGAACAACCCCAATTGTAATACCTCATTCAGAGGAACCACACCCTCTGTAGTCTCTTTAAGGGGTCCATCTCTCTATAAGCCAGTAAAGGTGAAGCCTTCAGCACTGAGAGTAACCCAGAATCCCAGGCTTGCCTTTAGGCTTGTCCGGCTGCACACCACCGTTGTAAAGCGTGGGTTTGTCAGTATTCTGCTCTTCCTGTCAGCTTAAACTAGTCTGGTCTCTTCCTCCCTCCTTCATTAACAAGGTGATAGTAGGACACAGATGTCTGCAGACAGTAGTGAGTGTAGTGTGTGAAATCCCAAGACGTTTCTGAAATGGTGGAGCCGGAAGGTGGAGCATCGACCATCATCGGTCAAAGTCCCATTTCCCTCACAGTCAGTTTATGTCACAAACAGCTGAGCCTCTTGATTATGTCTGTGATTTATATTATGAGTTGCAGCCACATGATTCTGTTAGGCAAGTTGTGTTTACATAGGTGGACCTCATAAAGTGACCATTGAGTGTAGTTACATTTGCTCAACTCATTTAAAAGTAAGTACATAACCTACAGAACTGTGAGCTTTTTTAGGTAAGACATTTGCACTCTTTGCCCAAAGAATACACCCTGTACAAATTGCCATAAGCTGTGATAGGGTCAAATTCCCATTCAATGTGGTGATACATTGATCGTAAGTAACTACAATTTGGTTAAAACAAAAAAATTCAGCTGACTCGTTGAAAGCCTTCAAAAAGGCAAAAATAAAATACATATTGCTTCAAAATGTTTGTTTAATGCACACGGTATTCTAACTACACGTTATTCAGTGATAACAGTCCAAACAACATGCATTCAAGAGAGGGAACTTGGATAAACAATAGCTGAAAACTATGAAATAGAAATAAAGTTATTGCTAGCTTTAATATTTCTGGACTTTCAACCATTTATTTGTCATTGGACTGCAATAATATGAATAGTAAGTGTTCTCATCCTTGTTCTATTGGGACAGTACGTGATTAGATCTCATGTATCCCTAACACAATGACAACTAAAGCAGTGCCTCCTCACTCCACGTTGAGTTCAAAGGGAGAAACAATCATAGGATTGATGAACTCCATGAGTGGTTAAAAACAACACATCCCTTTGCATCTCAATGACTTCTGCATGCAAAAAGAGACTAACTTGGTAACTCATTTCCAAATAATCAAAAAGAAGCAATGCTTTATTTGTGTATACAGTACATTTATGATAAAAAAAAAACTATTTGCCAGGTGCAAAATCCCTTTCCCCTTTCTCTAAGCCCTCAAGCAACTAAATTCCAAATCTTGCCTCTGTTCAGTGATTAAACAGGAGAGTTAGCTGCAGTAAAGAAAGTGATTAGTAAAAAAAGAATAAGAATAAATATTTTTTGGTTTGATTTTGTTTTTACCCACCAAAGCATTTACTTTGGTTTGTCGCCCGATCCACAAACACTTTGGAGGAGATGACATTACCGAAAGGCAGGAACATCTGCATCAGCTCGCCATCGCCAAACTCCTGAGGGAGGTGGTAGATGAACAGGTTGCAGCCCTCCGGCCCTGCACAGACGCACACACACACACACACACACACACACACAAAAGGAAGAGAATAAGAAAAATTTGATGGTATGTGTGTGTGTGTGTGTGGGAGGGGGGGGGGGGTCAAAGGAGGAAAAGATAAGTAGAGGGGTTGAAAGAGAGAACAATGGTTGAAGAAGAAGAAAGAAGGTTCCTAAAGAGAGATGTCTCAAATGATTTCGTGTTAGCCCATTCAACAGTTGTACCTGTTACTGAAGTTGACAGGAAGCTACAGGAAGGACAGAACTCAACGCACATTAAGGAAGGGTGTTAGAACATGAACAAGCTAAACAAGCCCCCCTCCCCCCCACCCCCCACTTATCAGATCATCCATCACTCTACTACTTTTCAACCAGTAATTTGTTGATCAAACGCCTTCAGGGGTTCTCTCGATCCTGAGTAATTTGGATGTTAACATTTTGTTAGTCGCCACAAGGGGGCAGTATCGTCCCAAGCTGACGTAGCTAAGGGGTCATTGAGTTCTGTAGTACAGGAGGCTGGCATTGGTCTAAAGCACTGTTTAGTGGATTCACTAGCAGACCTAGCAGAAACACTGTGAACACTTGATGGAGCCTCCACAGTCTAAGTCATAAGCTTATATACAACTCACTAGTTTAATAAGATTCTTTATGAACATCCTAGTCTATAATGTTAATACACTCATTCCTCTGCATAGTCTGTGTGTGTGTGTGTGTGTGTGTGTGTGTGTGTGTGTGTGTGTGTGTGTGTGTGTGTGTGTGTGTGTGTGTGTGTTCAGGATGAGCGCCTTGTCTTCACTGGACAGGGTTTAATAAGTGCCCAGTCAAAACAAAACCAGAAGAATGGAACTGTTTTGGACAACAAAGGGTTTGATAAAGGAAAAGTTTTTTTGGGGGTACATTGAAGCAAGCCAAACGGAGGCAGGCAGGGGAATTTGTAAGGTGGAGTGTTTGAGTGTGTCCTACCTTCTCGCTGCTGCTGGGGGAGGAGGGGGGGTGGCTGGGGGAAGGCTTGGCTGATCTGGCCATATGCAGTGGGGTAGGCTGCTGACACACACACACACACACGCACACACACACACACGGCAGCAGATCAGATAACACTCACACACACCCAAACAGCCAGAGGCAGTGATGTATGCAGAAACACGCAGGGCCAATCATCAGATAACAGCCAATAGAGTTCACACACAGACACACACACACACACCAATTGATCTGATAAAACACACAGACTTGAGCACTCCTACACAATGTGTGCTTGGGAGAAATTGCACCCCAGCTCAGCTGACACACTCGGCCCCCCATTCACACCCAACACTAACCCTAACCCAACACCCAACACTAACCCTAACCCAACACCCAACACTAACCCTAACCCAACACCCAACACTAACCCTAACCCAACACCCAACACTAACCCTAACCCTAACCCAACACTAACCCTAACCCAACACCCAACACTAACCCTAACCCAACACCCAACACTAACCCTAACCCAACACCCAACACTAACCCTAACCCAACACCCAACACTAACCCTAACCCAACACCCAACACTAACCCTAACCCAACACCCAACACTAACCCTAACCCAACACCCAACACTAACCCAACACTAACCCTAACCCAACACCCAACACTAACCCTAACCCAACACCCAACACTAACCCTAACCCAACACCCAACACTAACCCTAACCCAACACCCAACACTAACCCTAACCCAACACCCAACACTAACCCTAACCCAACACCCAACACTAACCCTAACCCAACACCCAACACTAACCCTAACCCAACACCCAAGCATCTACACACACAGACACACTCGGCCCCCCATTCACACCCAACACTAACCCTAACCCAACACCCAACACTAACCCTAACCCAACACCCAACACTAACCCTAACCCAACACCCAACACTAACCCTAACCCAACACCCAACACTAACCCTAACCCAACACCCAACACTAACCCTAACCCAACACCCAACACTAACCCTAACCCAACACCCAACCCAAACCCTAACCAAACACCCAACCAACTACACACACAGACACAGAGGCCCCCCAAACACACCCAACACTAACCCTAACCCAACACCCAACACTAACCCTAACCCAACACCCAACACTAACCCTAACCCAACACCCAACACTAACCCTAACCCAACACCCAAGCATCTACACACACAGACACACTCGGCCCCCCATTCACACCCAACACTAACCCTAACCCAACACCCAACACTAACCCTAACCCAACACCCAACACTAACCCTAACCCAACACCCAAGCATCTACACACACAGACACACTCTGCCCCCCATTCACACCCAACACTAACCCTAACCCAACACCCAACACTAACCCTAACCCAACACCCAACACTAACCCTAACCCAACACCCAAGCATCTACACACACAGACACAGAGGCCCAAGCAGAAGACTCTGGGGTTAGATATGGCTAAGAGATGTTCCCCACTAGCACGAGTTACACCTGTCATGCAAGCACAGGGGGAATCTGCCCTAACACACACACACACACACACACACACACACACACACACACACACACACACACACACACACACACTATAAAATCAAAGAGTTCCAGTGAGGAGTGACAAACCTGCGTACTGCTGGACTCCTGTGTAGGCCTGCTGTAGCGGATCAGCTGCAGTAGGACTTTGAGCTGCAAGGAGAGAGAGGAAGAGAGAGGGAGAGACGTGGATGAAGAAGAGCAGACAGCAGTGAGGGGGAAGAGAGATCAAAGCAGAAAGGTTCGAGAAGAAAAGCTTTTGGAAGATACTAGCTGGAGATTGGCATGGCAGGGTCATTTCCCACCTTTTCATTGGAGGATACTAGCTGGAGGTTGGCATGGCAGGGTCATTTCCCACCTTTTCATTGGAGGATACTAGCTGGAGGTTGGCATGGCAGGATCATTTCCCACCTTTTCATTGGAGGATACTAGCTGGAGGTTGGCATGGCAGGGTCATTTCCCACCTTTTCATTGGAGGATACTAGCTGGAGGTTGGCATGGCAGGGTCATTTCCCACCTTTTCTTTGGAGGATACTAGCTGGAGGTTGGCATGGCAGGATCATTTCCCACCTTTTCATTGGAGGATACTAGCTGGAGGTTGGCATGGCAGGGTCATTTCCCACCTTTTCATTGGAGGATACTAGCTGGAGGTTGGCATGGCAGGGTCATTTCCCACCTTTTCTTTGGAGGATACTAGCTGGAGGTTGGCATGGCAGGGTCATTTCCCACCTTTTCATTGGAGGATACTAGCTGGAGGTTGGCATGGCAGGGTCATTTCCCACCTTTTCATTGGAGGATACTAGCTGGAGGTTGACATGGCAGGGTCATTTCCCACCTTTTCATTGGAGGATACTAGCTGGAGGTTGACATGGCAGGGTAATTTCCCACCTTTTCATTGGAGGATACTAGCTGGAGGTTGGCATGGCAGGGTAATTTCCCACCTTTTCATTGGAGGATACTAGCTGGAGGTTGGCATGGCAGGGTAATTTCCCACCTTTTCATTCACTTGAATGGAAAAGTATGCCCAAACGTTTGACTGGTGCTGTATATATTTCAAATGCACAAATACACATCAACATCAACAATTACCGCAATCATCAACAAAAAAACACTCAAATACACAGCGTTCAATACCAAGAATGGTCTTGAAATGGATCATTACAAGACAGATTCTAAGAGAAACCAAAGTAGGAGGGGAGGGGATGAGGTCAGTGGGTACCTTCAGAGAGAGAGGAGAGGAAGCAACCACCCTGAACCCCAAAACAACTCCGGGGAGCCACGGCCAGGCCACTTTTCTCAGAGTCCTCTCGAAAAACCACCTCCTGCAAAACTGGGAGGAAACAGAGTGGAGAGACGTTTTTCTTCCCTCTTTGAAGAGACAAGCCAATACTAAGCCCAGACCTGAGACAAACAAACAGCACTTTAGCTTCTTGAAGAGCAGGTTTGGTCTTGGGCAGGTAAACCTCATGCAAAGCATGATTGTCTGGAGCATGCTGTCCTGTCTTTATTTCAGCAGCAGCACCTTTCCTTCTACCACTACCACACAGAATCTGTCAGGGAATAGTTTGGCTCTCATGACATTTGGTCTTTTTCCTTGGGCAGATTCACACTTTCACCCTTTCTTCTTTGGACATTTCTCACAGCCATGGCTTTGCAGAGACCAACAAAATTAAATAGCATTTGAAACATTTTCAGAGACATAATTCAGCAAGAAAAGGTAGTGTCATGCAAAGCGTGTCTGTTTTTCTTTAAAGCAGCTGTAGGTAGTTTCTTATAATAGGTGGGTTTGGCTGCCTCTACAGTTTGCTGTAATGATTTTCCCTAATCGTCGCAAAGAAGACATGCAGAATGCGGTCAGTGCATATAGCTATCATGATCAACGACTATGCTCCAGGTATGGGCATCTCTTCCTGATTTAGTGACGCTCTTCCTCGTGCCGTAAAGCAAATTGCCACAGTTTTGCGGGAGATCACGCCTGGCTACAGACAACTTTTATATTGAATTTTGAGACTTAAAGAGGAGTGATCTGAACGGCGATTTTTTTTCATTCTCCCATCGGCATTACAACGTGTAAACTGTAGAAAGGTATTGATAATACGTTAATACAGAAAAGTTGCCTATAGTGGCTTTAAATAAGAGTGTGCACTGGGAAACACACTGCAGTCAACCCACTATTGAGCCTGCGTGTGGAAGCTTACCAGGGTAGGGGTGAATCCCATTGGTGAAGACAGCCTCTGCAGGGGGCTGTGCGTTGGCCTGGGGGGGCGGTAGGCTGGTGAAGCCGTTCACATTGATGGGGGAGGGGATGCTGGTTACCGTGGGAGCACCGATGCCAGGGGGGGTACTGCCACCTGGGGACAGGCAGAAACACTCAGGTCCACATTGGAATTCTGCCCAAGTTAAAGTCTGTCATGTGCTGGATTGAGGAAGTTTCCCATCCGATTTTGAATAGCCCTTTCAGGTATACCTGCTAGGCACAGCTGATTTTGAAAAGTCATGCAAATATGTCAAATAGGAAACATGATTTCTCCAGTTTCCCTGGTGAGGCTGTGAGGTGCAGTGCGTGCTGCCCCCGGCTGACCTGACGTGGGGGTCATGGGCGCGCCCGGCATGCCGTTGATGGTGGTCATGTGCTGCATCTGGGCAGCGGCGAAGGCAGCCATGGGGCTGAGGTAGCCCCCCTGGCCCACAGAGGCCATCAGGGCTGCCTGCTGCTGGACCTGCAGAGCCAGGGAGAGGAGGGCAAACCGTTAGGAAGAGTTTGAGAGATATAGAGAGAGACAGACAGAGAGAGACAGACGGACAGACAGAGAGAGAGACAGAGAGACAGACAGAGAGACAGAGAGACAGACAGACAGACAGACAGAGAGAGAGACAGACAGAGTGAGAGACAGACAGATTGAGAGAGAGAGAGAGAGAGAGAGACAGACAGAGATAGACACAGAGAGAGAGAGAGACACAAAGAGAGAGAGAGAGACGGACAGAGATAGACACAGAGAGAGAGAGACAGACAGAGATAGACAGAGAGAGAGATAGAGACACAAAGAGAGAGAGAGAAACGGACAAAGACACACAGAGAGAGAGAGAGACGGACAGAGATAGACACAGAGAGAGAGAGAGACAGACAGAGATAGACAGAGAGAGAGATAGAGACACAAAGAGAGAGAGAGAAACGGACAAAGACACACAGAGAGAGAGAGAGACAGAGAGAGACACAAAGAGAGAGACGGATAGAGATGGAGAGGTCAGAGTGGAAAGGAGCTCCTGATATATTTCAGCATTTTGATAAACAAAGCTACTCAAAATGCAAAAATAACTTGAAAAATGGATAACTGAAAACATAAAGGAACAGAGGGATGAAAAAATAATCGAAAAGAAGCAAGAACGCAAACTTATTCATGATTTTTATATAAGGCTAAAGAATCAGGCTCAAGTCAACTGTCGACCGTGCTCAAACTCGAAACTCAAGACTGGCTCTTCTATTGGTAAAAATAATAATAAGAAGAAGAACAAAACCTTCAATAAGGTGAAGACAATCATATAAAAAAGAAAAAAGAAAAAAAAAGCTTTTGTAACAGTAAGAACAGTGTAATAGTTTTGTTATTAGCAAAAGGAGCTAGCAAATTTGGCAGTTGGAAAGCTAGCTAGCTACCATGGCAACAAACAAGCCAAGCACAGAATGCATAGCAATAGACCAAAGCAATCATCCAGGAACTTTGCCCTTGCGTCATGACCTCGCTGTGGCTGCCCGATCTGTTACGGGTGTCCGATGTGTTACGGGGTCCGTTGACCCGGCATCTACTTCCGGCGCCCAAGCTCAAGCATCTAAACAACGAATGCATGTTGTACCCAGAGCCATATAGAGAGGCTCTGGTTGTACCTTACTTAGTAGAGTAGACAAAGTAACTGAGTCGAAGTGCGGTAACCTTTGAGCCGTTTTAATGTTAACTAATTTACAGCTTCATGTCACAATGCAGGGCTGCTTAAAACGTGATAACTCATAGTGATCCAATTGGTTACGTTATATTACACTTCTTCATAATTACGATTGAAAGCGTAGCTACCTCCCCATTTTGAATACGTGTGGTTATAAGCTTACTGTTAGCTTTGCCTTGGCTTTAGGTTTTTGCTCGCAAACCTATTGTGAAAGAACGCTAGCTTTAGCTTTCACCATTTTCGTTTACCTTAACTTTTGGAGCTAAAAGATAGGACCGATCATTATTAATATGTTAGTTTTTGAAAACGCTTCAACGAGCCTCCCTAGAGTAGGTTAATATTTCCCTATTATAATCTCTGATACTCCTCTTGTTCCACAAAAGAAACACATTATCTTCCAAAAATAAACTATGGCTACAGCAGCTGGTTATTACAATATTCTGCACGAGGATACGGGAAAAGACGCTATAAGTACCTGTATAAATAAATCGAAAGGCCATATATTAATGTGTAATCTCTATATAATAAACTTGTATATGTAAGTAATCAAAACACGTTTATTTATAGAGCACGTTTAAAACAGTTGACTAAAATGCTGTACAAACAGAACAATAGCCTTCGTTCAAATACAGAATCAAACATAACAAACAAAACCTGTTGTGATATACAAGCTAAGTGCATAGAAAACCACTACGTTTTCGAAGATCTGAACAAAATCGACGGCTATTCCAAAAATTAGCTGTGACTGCAAACGCAAGAACCACTGTTTCAGTTTGGAACGTGGAATGACCAGGAGTCCCAGTTCACGATGACGTAGATTTTTGCGTGCCGGAAGTAAATCATAGGTCAACGGACCCCGTAACACATCGGCCCCTGTAACAGATCGGGCAGCCACACTTGCCCCCTTTTGGGGGAAAACATTTCATCCATTTTGACTGGCGGTCAATACAAAATCCGAGGTCTTAGACAATATAATAGCATAAAGTAAGAACACAGTGTTGCTTTTTAGCTATTAAGAGCCCAAATCCCAGAATAAGGTATTGCTGCGGCTGTATCCTTGCCTGGCAAAATCTGCCCTCCATACCCTTTTGTCTATTGGTTGTTACTTGCCAAACTAGAACCGGCTGGCCTTTCCTGCCTCCCCTGCTTAGCCAATGAGAAAGGTTGTAGCCTAATTGTTGCGTTTTATTTGAGCGCCATGCCATGGCTTCCTTCGTAATTAACGCTAGCATACGATTAACTATTAAAGTTAACTCTAATGCCAAAAACTATACAAGTGTAGGCCAGGTTCAATTAAACTATCGTTATAAAGTTAACTCGAATGCTATTGTTAGCTAACGTTAGTCATCAATACACTATTGAAGTTAACTCGAATGCTACCTTGCTGGTTTGGTTGTTAATATTACAGTTAAGCTGCTTGTGCTGCCAATACCATTCAAATGCGAGCCAACTGTGTTACTTAAATTCACAACAACAAAAACGACTTGGCCTAACACTCATTTGCACGGTCTATGTGAAAACCAACTGTGAATAACTAGGCCCCAGCAGATATATTTGATAATGCATATCATTACATTGGCCATCTAATCGATTTATGCCTAAAACATTTCTTTTTTAATTTGTTGAAAAGTGACACTAATAAGCCTATTTAATTCCAATCGGAGCTGATTATGTCCCGTTAGTTTGCAGTGTAAGTGAGCAGAGACAGTTAATCAGTTGTATTGTTTTGGGTGCAGACTTCATTATGAGTTGCTACAATAAACGCTGTAGGCTTTAAATGAGAAACCTTGCTTCGATTACTGTATTGCTAAACTGGCTGTCTAGTTAAGACGATATTGCCACAATATGTTAATACAGCTCTGGATGTCGAATATTGAAATAGTTTGTAAAATTAAATAAATGCTAACGAGCTCTTAAACATATAACCTACGCGTATAGTCCCTATATTGTTGATGTCCTTCAGAACTGTACCATATTTTCCTCTATGGAGTTGTACTTTGTGATCTGATTTGAGAAATTATGAAGATTTAACAATCCCATTAATTTAAGGGTACATTTGCTTTCTCACGATACACTTTATTGGACAAGGAACATGTCTTAGAAGAGCGACACTGGAATATGCGTCAGGGTCATAATATTTAGGCTACTTCCCCATTATGATCTTGGAGTGCCACCAGCACCGGGGAATTATTAAAATTACCTTTAAATGTAGCCTATCACTTAATGACTGTAACCAACCAAATAACACGTAAATCAGGTTTTGGTAGATAATGAGTTAAAACTTCAATAATTTAATAAATTCTGATAGGCCCCTACTTGTTTGAAAGTTAACCCATGGATTCATCTAACATGACTGGCTTTGCGATATTACATTTCATTAGCCAATCCAATCCAACAACAATTTAGCTTTCAATGAACATTGAACAACTATCATTTAATTTAAATTGTTCAGATTGGCCTATAACGTTAAGGAAAACGGAGGAATCCAGTTTAGGCATATTTTTTATTTATATAGTCAGATAATGTTATTTTAGAAAAGCTCACACTGGTTTTGTAGATTATTATTAGTTATTGTTATTATTGAAGTTGGGAGCGTTAATAATAGCATTCGAGTTAACTTCAATAGTATTTTGTAGCCTATGACTAACGTTAGCTAATTCTAGTTTTTATTTCATTACATTATTTAACGCAAGCTAATTAGCTAGCTTACTTACGAAGGAAGCCATGGTTAAACTCCAAGCAACAATTATAACTTTTCCCATTGGCTAAGCAGCGGAGGCAGGAAATGCCTGCCAGTTCCCATTGGCTAGTAACAACCAATAAACAAAGGGGCACAGGAGGCAGGATTTCCCAGGCCAGGACCCAGCTGCAGCTGTACCCTTCTCAAATCCCATGGCCGGTCAGGCAAACAATTATATTATGTTGTGGCCGATCAATGATTGACGTTCTTATATAGTAAAAATGCAAGAAAGGGATGGGTGTCCTTTTTTTATTCTTCCTCCATCAAAGTGGACAAACGACCACACCAAATGGTCATATATGTCAGATCCTGACTTAAACAACTACCTTATTGAATCAGTCTGATCTGTCACTTGTTCTGTCATTAACAGTTAAGTCTGTGTGATGTTAATGTGAACTGAGAAAATTGCTAACGTTGCCAACCTGCAACATTACGTGTTAGCATGCTAGGAGCCTCGCCTATGGAGGACCAAAGCTGCAAAAATTAAAAATAAATACATAAATAAATAAATTACTCAAAAATAAAGCAAAGGCCATGGATTGTATTTTCCTTTGTATAATTCCTTGACTTATTTACTTTCCTATTTACATTACTTTATTGCTTTTTACATTTCCTTTTACATTTGCTTTGCATTCCTAAATATTTCCAATTTACTTTTTTACTTGTATTACTGTATTATATTCTTTCTACATTTCTTCAGAAGTTGCTTTTTACATTTCCTTTTGGGATTTTCTTATGCATTTCTTCTTCATTGTGCAAATGATGGGTATGCCATTTAAAATGTGTCACAGGGTCAACTTTTCGCCTATTGGTTGATCGACATCAGAGTGCATGGATTGACTATACATGCCTTTCCCCCACACCGGGGGTGTCCGTGAGCAGAAATGGCTACCTCCAGTCAGGAGATTGCTGCTGAACTGAGGTGTTAAACTGATCTATTTTATAATCCTGTCAGTGAGGACTATTTACTTTATCATGCGGACAGTGTGTTTCACTCATCGTTATATACAGACAGATGTTGACAAGTTTGATAAAGGTTTATGAAAAAAGTTGATCTAAAAGTGTGCCCTCGCCTGACCTGTCTACTTTCCTAGTTTGATTGCTAAGACTGACAATGAAAGCACTGCCTACTAATTTGCATAATGAAGAAGAAATGCATACAGAAACGTAAAAGGAAATCACAAAAAGAAATGTCAAAACCAGCTTCTGAAGAGATAATAAAGAAAATAATACAGAATCAAAAAAGTAAATAGGAAGTACAGGAGGGGAAATGCAAAGAAAATGTAAAAGAATATGTAAAAAGCAATAAAGAAATGTAAATAGAAAAGTAAATAAATAAGGGAATTAATACAAAGGAAAATATAATCCATGGCATTTTATTTATTTTTGAGTCATTTATTTATTTATGTATTTATAAAAAAAATTTGGCAGCTTTGGTCCTCCATACTTGCCAAGCTAGAGCCTCCACACACAAAGTTAACTAAATTAGACGAATATGGGTTAATGATTAGAAGTGTCCGTTAGCCAGCTGCTTGTTTATTTATGGGTGCGTTTATAAATTAAATCTGAAATGGTCAGACAGCTTTAAGGCGTAGTGAAACTAGCTTGTCCGATTGCCACCGGCAGTTTTACAGTGATTGTAAAAGTCCTCTCCACCCTCCCAGCAAAAGTCCTCTCCACCCTCCCAGCCACGGTACCCTCCACCCCTCCAGCCACGGTCCCCTCCACCCCCCCAGCCACGGTACCCTCCACCCCCCCAGCCACGGTACCCTCCACCCCCCCAGCCACGGTCCTCTCCACCCCCCTAGCCACGGTACCCTCCACCCCCCTCTTCTTATGGATTCCAACAGGAAATACATCAACACCCAACGCCTGTTCTCTGGACAACAGGTGAAATACATGCACTGCCGGAATACAAGCCACGCTCTATCCCAGCTAAACAGGATGGCACTAGGGAACCCGCAGTGCATTGTGGTACACACAGGCACCAATGACCTCCACAACTTTCCATCGGGACACAGCTGGAGCAGTCAGCAGGGTAGCTGAGCCAGCAGAGAGTTCCCTGATGCCAGAGTGGTGATTTCTACCCTCCTTCCCCGGACAGACACTCCTCCCCATGTCATCCATGACATAAACATGGAAGTAGCCAGGACCTGCTTGGCCTTGCAAAATGTTCACCTAGCCCATCACATGGCCATAGGCACATGGGACCTGTACGATGGCCTACACCTGCACAGGAATGGGGTCAGAACATTTGCAAAAACATTAAAAGGCCCATGACCAACAGGCCACCCAACCAACAAGAGCATCCTAATCCTACCTACGCAGTTGTTGCTGCCAGACCCACTCCCCCACCGCCATCTTCTGAACTGGGAGAGATCAAGCTGATGCTGCATGTACTCTGCAGCAGACTTCTACAGTAAAAAAAAAAAGAAGAAAAATATACATATACACGCTAAGTGTGTATGTATGTGGGTATATCCTAGATATGTGTGTGTGTGTGTGTGTGTGTGTGTGTGTGTGTGTGTGTGTGTGTGTACGTATGTATGGGTATGTGTGTGTATATATATATATGTATATGTGTGTGTATGTATACATTTGTGTATACGTATGTGTGTGTTTGTATATGGATATATATAATAATTATATGTTGGAGCGAGTGAACAATGAGTATTTTTAGCCTTGATCAAGCCTCTTACGTAGAGCTATTATTGAAGCACCTGAAATGCATTAATGATTTCATCCATAATTTTACATTCCTTAATTGAATCAGTTACTATTAAGTTATTGTTGTATCCATTTTACTTTGTTTATACTTAAATTGAATTTATCAAATGTGCTAATTTCAGATTAGTTGGTGGAATACTATGTTCTTCAACATTCGGCATGAAGAGCATACACCCTGACTTTGTAAATAGTATAAATAGATCAGATATAATAATCCTTACAGAAACATGGTGTAAATCAAACATAGCTACACACTCCCCAAATTACAGAGAGATCATTCTACCGTCACAATCATTTCAAAAAGTCACAGGAGACTCAGGAGGTCTGATAATTTGGTATAAATCAGCTCTTCACCAATCATTGCAAATCTTAAAAACAGGGAAAAACCACATTTGGATAAAAATGAGAAAAGAATGTATTCCGACACAGAAAGATGTATTTCTCTGTGGCATTTACAACCCTCCCTCTGAGTCCCCATATTTCCAGGAAGACATGCTCCCTAACTTAGAGTTAGAAATATGTCATTTTCAGGGACTGGGAAATGTTATAGTGAGTGGAGATTTTAATGCTAGAACAGGTACACAGCCTGATATTACAACTAAACAGGGAGATAATTTCATCACGGATCAATCTGACTAATCATTTTGCTGTGCCCTTCAGAAACAACTGTGATGGTGTGATGAACAAGAATGGAAGGGACTTGTTGCAGCTCTGTAGAAGCCTGGGTTTGTACACTGTCAATGGTAGGCTACGGGGGGACTCCTTAGGGAGATATACATATTGCTTTCCTCTTGGCAACAGTACAGTTGACTATATGATAACAGATATGGGACCCATATTCTCTCAGTGCCTTCACAGTAATATCCCTATCCCCTTTATAGAGCCAAATAACATTGTTCATTAAAAGAACTGGAAAAAGTGTAAATATTTCTAATAAGTCCAGTGAACTATGTGACCTGGCTAGGCCATACAGATGGGCTGATGACAGCAAAGAGAAGTGGGGAGAGGCTTTGTTAAGTAAAGATATTCAGTTACTTTTAGACACATTCCTCTCCACCACGTACCCTAACAGAAGGTGTTAATCTGGCAGTCAATTATCTGAACAAAATTTTCCAAACAAATGCAGCACCATCCAAATGAAAACAGACAAAACCTAAATTAAGTAACATGAAACGGGACAATTGGTTTGACAGTGACTGTCAAAATCTAAGGAAACAACTTAGAATAGTATCCAATCAAAAACAAAAAATCCTGCTGATGATCAATTACGCCTTCAGTACTGTGATACGCTAAAGAAATACAAATATAACAATCAGAATAAAAAAATTTAATAATGGTGATCCAGGACAGTGATATCTGGACTAATCATTTTAAAAACTTATTTGATGAACCAGTTGGCATAGAATCAGAAACTGTGGCCATCAAAGAAAAACTATATGCAATGAAAAATGTCATTAAAAACAATCAGAATCCTATTGACCTTCCCATAACTGGTATTGAATTAAATCAAAAACTACAAGCTTTGAAATCCAAAAAAGAGCCTGTGGCCAAGAAGGCATTCTAAACGAAATGTTAAAGTTTAGTAATGAGAAATGTCAACTGGCCATACTAAAATTGTTTAACATAATCCTTAGGGTCCCTTCGGTCCCTATATAACCGGAGTGAGAGCTGTGTCCGTATACTCGGCACAAAGTCAAATGCGTTTTCAGTGGGTGTTGGACTCCGCCAGGGCTGCCCCTTGTCACCGGTTCTGTTTGTGATTTTCATGGATAGAATCTCAAGGCGTAGCCGGGGGGAGGAGTGTGTCCAGTTTGGGGACCTTAGAATTGCTTCTCTACTTTTTGCAGATGATGTGGTTCTGTTGGCTTCTTCAGACTGTGACCTTCAGCATGCACTGGAGCGGTTTGCAGCTGAGTGTGAAGCGGTTGGGATGAGAGTCAGCACCTCCAAGTCTGAGGCCATGGTTCTCTGCCGGAAAACGGTGGAGTGCTCTCTCCGGGTTGGGAGTGAGTTGCTGCCCCAAGCGAGGGAGTTCAAGTATCTCGGGTTCTTGTTCACGAGTGAGGGAAAAATGGAGCGCGAGATTGACAGGCGGATTGGTGCAGCATCAGCAGTAATGCGGGCGTTGTGCCGGACCGTCGTGGTGAAGAAGGAGCTGAGCCGAAAGGCGAAACTCGCGATTTACCAGTCGGCCTACGTTCCAACCCTCACCTATGGTCATGAGCTTTGGGTAGTGACCGAAAGAATAAGATCGTGAGTACAAGCGGCTGAAATGTGTTTCCTCCGTAGGGTGGCTGGGTTCAGCCTTAGGGATAGGGTAAAGAGCTCGGTCATCCGGAGGGAGTAGAGCCGCTGTTCCTTCGCGTCGAAAGGAGCCAGATGAGGTGGTACGAGCATCTGATTAGGATGCCTCCTAGGCGCCTCCCGTTGGAGGTTTTCCGGGCACGCCCTACTGGTAGGAGACCCTGGGGTAGACCCAGAACACGCTGGCGGGATTATATATCTCGTCTGGCCTGGGAACGCCTCGGGATCCTACAGGAGGATCTGGAAAACGTTGCTGGGAATAGGGACGGCTGGAATTCCCTGCTGAGCCTGCTGCCACCGCGACCCGGCCCCGGATGAGCGGCGGAAAATGGATGGATGGATGGATGGAATCCTTAGGGTAGGTTACTTTCCTGAAATTTGGAACCAAGGTATAATCGCACTTATTTACAAAAGTGGTGACAAATTTGACCCCCAAAATTAGAGGTATATGTGTAATCGGTAATCTAGGCAAATTATACTACAACATAATCAATTCAAGGATAAAGAACTACTTCAGGGATCTGCAGTTTTTAAATGAAAGCCAAATTGGATTTCTGCCAAATTTCAGAACCGCGGACCACATCTATGACATTTATTTACCACTTATGACATTAATTGACACATCAAAAATTTACTCATGCTTTGTCAATTTCAACAAAGCATTTGATTTAATTTGGCATGTAGGGCTCTATAAATTACTCGAATGCAGCATTGGTGTTAAAACCTATGACTGTATCAAATTTATGTATGTGAACAATGAATTTGCAATAAATATTGGACATCAACAATCAAGTTATTTCTAAAAAAAACGAGGAGTGAGACAGGGATGTATCCTCAGTCCAACACTGTTCAACATTTATATCAATGAACTAGCCCAGCAACTCCAAAAATCCAAAACAAGTGGTCCTATGCTGTTGGACAAGGAAGTTAAATTCCTTCTTTTTGCATACGATTTGGTTCTACTGTCCACTTCCAAGGAAGGCCTACAGGAAAGCCTTGACATTTTACGTACATTTTGTTTAACATGGGCTCTGAAAGTTAACTTAAAAAAAACCAAGGTGATGATTTTACAGAAAAGGTCCAAATCCCAGGAAGCTGATTTTAAACTTGACAACATTATCGTCCCGCACACAAAAAATGATAATTACCTCGGCATAAATATTAGTTCAACGGGTAACTTAAATAAAGCTGTGGAGATATTGAGAGAAAAAGCAAGAAGGGCTTTTTTGCAATCAAAAGAATACAATTCGACATACCAATTAGGACATAGCTCAAAATCTTTATAACAATAATTGAACCAATTGCTCTGTATGGTTGTGAAGCGTGGGGTCCACTCACCAAACTAAATTTTAAAACATGGGAAAAGCATCCAATTGAGACCCTACATGTAGAACTTTGTAAATCTATCCTCGGGGTACAAAGAAATACCCCAAACAATGCATGTAGAATTAGGCCAATTCCTCCTAATTATTACAATCCAGAAACGAGCCATCAAATTCTATTATCATTTAAAAAATAGTAACCCCAACTCCTACCATTATAATGCCCTTAAATGCCAAGAGCTGAGCAATAAAAAGGGTCCCCTCATCCAGCTGTTCCTGGGAATCAATTCACCCGATAGCACGCCTCAGGACTATCCTCAGTCAATCTGGCCCAACCATATTATGAAGAAACAAAAGAAAATTACGTATCATATTGGAAAGAATCAACAAAATCCCAAAGTAAACTTGATCTCTATTTATTATGCACTAAACAGATGGTACATAATGGCAGACTTCCTGACCTCTGTGACTGACAGAAAACTGAGGAAATCATTGACAAGGTACAGACTCAGTGAGCACAGCCTGGCCATAGAAAGAGGCCGTCACAGACCTGGATACACAGAGAACACAGCCTGGCCATAGAGAGAGGCCGTCACAGGCAGACCTGGTTGCCCAGGGAGGACAGACTGCTCACTTTGCTCCCGGGGTGAGGTAGAGACAGCCTAATTTTCTTTTAAAAGGTGATAATTACAAACTCATTCGAGAAACCTTCTTCTCTAAATTTCAAACCGTATGTTCAAACTTTTACGATAGTTCAGAATTACAAAAACTTGAATACCTTCTGGGTGAAATTAGTGAGTGTGCCATAATGGCAGGACTCTATGTCACATCTTACCACACCACCAGACAAGAGTCACTTCTTGAGTGAACTACAAATTATGTGCTATTTATATGTTTATAATAATCAATACTGTTATTATATTTGTTTTTTAAAATGTATGTTTGCTTTGGCAATATTTACTTTGTCTTTTCATGCCAATAAAGCACCATTGAGTTGAATTGAATTGACACAGGGCGAGAGAGAGAGAGAGAGAGAGAGAGAGAGAGAGACGGGGCCCTTGCCTGTGCATAGGCTCCGTAGGCTCCAAACTGCAGGGCCATGGGGTTGAAGATGCCCATCTGACCAGCCATCTGCTGCATGCGCCGGATGGTGCGCTCTTTATCTGTGTCGGCAAACTTCACCACCAGACTGGACGAGGCGCCCTGCCATACACACACACACACAGGATCACAAACACACAGCATAGCCCAGAAGGTAACATGTTAGTAGATGCGCACACACACACACACACACACACACACACACACACACACACACACAAAGCCTGACAGTGCATAGACAAATTAAAACTAGGGAACTACACAGCAGCAGATGATGGCGCACATCTTAACAATCACTCAAATGATCAGGAGAGATGAGAACAGAAGCAAAAAGACACAAACAAATGATGTATTTCCAAAAGAGGGCATTGTATGATGTCCTTTATCTGAAATACTATGAGAATTTTGTACTTTTAGACTAGACTTGCACTCATCATGAGATCTATACATCGATATCGATCAATCTATCGTAGGCCAGCTGTTAGTTATAGGAGGTGCATTGGTTTAGAACAGTCAGACTCAACATTAGCTAGCTCAAATGTCAGGACAGCTGTATAGGTTTAAGTAGGACAGTCGGTTTTAACCTTAGCTAGCTCAAATGTCAGGACAGCTGTGTAGGTTTAAGTAGGACAGTCGGACTGAACCTTAGCTAGCTCAAATGTCAGGACAGCTGTGTAGGTTTAAGTATGACAGTCGGACTGAGCCTTAGCTAGCTCAAATGTCAGGACAGCTGTGTAGGTTTAAGTAGGACAGTCGGACTGAACCTTAGCTAGCTCAAATGTCAGGACAGCTGTGTAGGTTTAAGTATGACAGTCGGACTGAGCCTTAGCTAGCTCAAATGTCAGGACAGCTGTGTAGGTTTAAGTATGACAGTCGGACTGAGCCTTAGCTAAGTAGGACAGCTGTGTAGGTTTAAGAGGACAGTCTTAGCTAGCTCAAATGTCAGGACAGCTGTGTAGGTTTAAGTAGGACAGTCGGACTGAACCTTAGCTAGCTCAAATGTCAGGACAGCTGTGACCCACTGTGGCCTATTAGTCAGCACTCTGAAAATGAAAAGCCTGAACCTATTCAATTACAATCTTTAGTCTCTTGATCAACCGTGACTTTGATTTGTTAGATGGAATGAGCCACATTCTATGACTTAGGAGCTGATCTCCATCCCCCTGTTAGGTAGAATGGAGTATTACCCAGAGGACACAGGCTACTCACAGGCATGGTCTGGCTGCCGTGCAGTGCACTGATGGCTGACTGGGCTTCAGCGTGAGACGAGTATTTTACAAATGCACAGCCTGCAACATAGAAAGACAGAGAGGACAATCTTCCACTATCAGCGTGGATTGATGTTTCTATTAGACATAGTATTGATGGTACAGAGCTTTAAAGGAACAGTCCAATTTGACAAGCTCACACTCCACAGCCCGTTAAGCTCCGCTACTCTGTGTTTCTGAAAAGGCACTCTGCCATTGAGTTCACAAGTGCCAACATGCCAGTATTAAAATGTCAAACTAAGTCCAAGTCCACATACTGCGGAGGTTTGATGCTGATGCAATCTACTGTACAGTGGTTTAAGATTGACAAAAAATCCATCTGGCAGCAATTATTGAGCAAAGCCACCTAGCTGAGTAAGCTCACTGATGAATGTGAATGATCAGGCTAACTGTAATCAACAGACTTATCACTGATGAATGTGGATGATCAGGCTAACTGGAATCAACAGACTTATCACTGATGAATGTGGATGATCAGGCTAACTGGAATCAACAGACTTATCACTGATGAATGTGAATGATCAGGCTAACTATAATCAACAGGCATAGTTACCATGAGACTTCTTGACTGCATGCTAAACTGACCCATAATCTGAATGTAGTTCACTCATTAGGAATACACTACAGTAAATCTATGCGGTTGGGGGATCCACTCAACTGGAAGATCCATAGAAAACTTTATCAAGTTAAATGAACAGTGTTTTCTAATGCAGAGCGCTGATAACTTCGATGTTTCTACAAAATATTCCGGCCAAAGATGTTATTTCTTTGCAGTTTTGACATGTAATCCAACTGAACCCTTAAGGTTCTCTCCATTTTAAGGGCTAGTGTCTGTGTTTGTTTGTTTTTTAACAGAGGCAAACCTAGACGAAAATATATGACAAAGGATCATCCTCAAAATGTGTTTATCTCAATGAGAATCTGACTCTACTTGACGTATGTGTATTTGTAATAACGATGAAACCTCTGGGCACACAGAGGAACCTCTGACACTCACCTTTGCTGTTCCCGTCAGGCCCTCTTAGGATGGTGCACTCCTCAATGCCACCAAAAGACTCAAAGAGGCGTCGCACATCGTCTTCTGACTGCTGCTTGTTTAGCATGCCCACAAAGAGTTTTCTGTCTTCTAAAACAAGAGGAGCTGCTTACAGTCAGGCGTTTACAGGAAGCCCATTGGTCAACTCAAATAAAGGCAAACTTCACAAGGAAAAATGTTGCATGGCAACAGGACAGTTATACGCTTCTTTACATTTAAAAGAACAAAAGAGTAACGTATTGCAATACAAACATTCCTATGTTCAGACATTAAAACTAAAATGGTTGGTCAATTGTGCCAAAAAGGTATTACGTAATATTTCCCATCAAATGTCAAACAGTTTTCCCTAGGTCTACTTTCAGCATGTTTTAAGATATGTGCAGTGGTGGAAATGGATCTATCTGTTTGAGGATGAGCCCCTCTGTATGTGTGGTCTGTGTAGCTGTGTATGTGCGTGCTCACTTGCGTGTGTGTGTGTTTAGGGTGTACAGTGGCCATTCCCTTTGCCTGACAGGGTGTCCTTGCCAAGTCAACAAGACTAATCTCCACTTTGGCCTTGCACATGGGGGAGTGTTTACAAGGGTGGACCGCAGATAGCAGGGATGGGGAACACACTAACACATACACCTCCAAAATCCCACACAAACACACACTCACACTTCAAGAATCTCTTTTTTTCTCAGGCACAGACATACACACACAAGCAAGCATGAATGCACAAACGCACACACAAACACACCTCATTGCCTGCCACAACCTTCAAAATTCCCTTGGGGAGGACACCAATAAACATTACATCTCTCTTTGGGGAACAACACACACTAACATATTGTGCTGGAGATGAAATCAATAGGAAGCAATAAGGGAAGCGGGTGTATTCAGAGCGATGCACCGTGGCCTGACACGGTCTCCACCAACTGCCAAGCCAACCCGGGGACTCCTCGTATGGAGTTTATGTCCAGCCAACCATCCAAGCAATTCCCTGCCTCCACTAAACAGTTCAAATAGTTGGGAACAGTCTAACGGGTGCACAATCCAGTTGGAAAGTCAATGGAATAAACTATGGGTATACGACAGCGTTGATCCTATACACTATGTTAAAACATAATGGCCTCAGAGGATTGCAATACATTACTTCTGGAAAGATGATCTTCTGAATGCTAAATTGTGTTATGTATTCTTCTGCATCAATCACATAACCCCCCCCCCTCCTGTTTTAACTACATGTAGCACCCTATCATTGTGACAGAACCATCAAATACTGGACTGAAATCCTGATTCACAAATAATCAGTCATCAGCAGCAACAGCACCCTGGATTCCACCTCTGGCTTGCCTCAGAAGCTAAGCAGGGTTGGTCCTGGTTAGCCTTTAAATGGGAAATAAACCAGTTGCTGCTGGAAGTGATGTTGGTTGACCAGTAGCGGTCACTCTACCCTCTGGTCTGTGGCAGCTCAATGCCCCAGGACAGTGACAGGGACACTGTCCTGTACAGAGTGTCTTTCAGATGGGACGTTAAACGGGACTGTGTGGTCACTAAACTAAAGATCCTAAAGATCTCGTAAAGAATAGGGGTGCAACCCCGGTGTTCTGGCTAAATTCCCACTCTAGCCCTATATCAATCCTGGCCAGTTAATCATCCCTCAGCTCCCAATAGGCTAGTTAATCCCCTCTCCTGACCCTTGTGGCTCTCAGTAGGTGATAAACTGATGTGTGGTGAGCTAGTGCAAAATGGCTGCTGTTGCATCACCCAGGTGGGGGCTACACATTGGTGACCAAACTGTGATTCACTCCCTACAGTGTAAGAGCTTTGGGTGTCTAGAAAAGCGCTATATCAGATGCAATCAATCATTATTATTATACAGAATAAATTTTATTATTATTATTATTATTATTATTATTATTATTATTATTATTATTATTATTATTATTAATATACAGTGGAAGGAAACCAGAGCATGCAAACCCATACAAACACGGGGAGAACATGGGATTTTAATGATTTGCATAATTATTGTTTATAATTATTTCAATATTAGTTATTACAGTGAAATTATCATCTTAATATTCTAAGAGTACAAGTATACACCACCATGTCCGGTCGGTTGCTCCGGGCTGAATGTATGACGGTTTCACTCACTTCCTTCCCCACGATCACCTGTTTATACTATGCCAGGAACATGTTGTTACCTGGGTATAAGAACTCTGTGAATGTCCTTGGAAAACCACCAGTGTTGGGAGTATCGCGTTACAAAGTAACAGTTACAGTAATTTCACTGCTATTGGCAGTAACTAGTAATGTAACGAATTGTTATTCAAATTTGAGTAACTAAATTTCAGTTACTTAAAATTTTAAAGGGTCATTACTGTTATTTCCCCCATTTTACCAATACCAAATGTATTATTATTTTTTTGCATCCTGGTCACTCTTACTATTTATGCTGAAACGTGATTCTTTCCTGTTAATATTTCTGCGTGCAGTTCGGGAGCTCATCGTTCTGTTTAGTCCCCCTTCTTATGCCCCCTCAGTTCCTTCATTAGCGTGGGTTAGAAGAAGGTTACAGCCAACCACACACACCATTTAGGGTTTGCTAGTGTAAAAAATAAATCTCTTCAAAAAAAGGATTAAATAACTGGCAGCAACGGCTGCCAACAAAAACCATACAATGAAAGCAACATCTCCAAATACAAATAAAGTGCAAAAACAATAAATTCACGGAAATTACAATTAAAGGTTTTGCCAAGATATAATGTTATTTTACAAATATTTCTTAAATGATTATGATCAAACACCTTCAATAAAAAGACGGCACTAAACATTCAGCAGAGAAACACTGTTATTTGACCGATATTTCCCAGATTATTACAATCAAACACCCTCTATAAAGTGACTGCACTAAAGGTTCAGCAGAGAAAATCATTGGAACCTAACACATTCCACAAAGTGATGGCATACCAGAACCACTGTAATTCATTGCCAAAACTTGGGGATTTCATCTCGTCTTTTTACAGATAGCAATTAGAACAATCTTGCACCCAAACAGGTCCATGGTGCTCAAACAACACTAGTGAACTACTCTGAAGGATTCAATCTATAAACCCAGACCTAACACATGAATATAACTTTAACAGGTCACAATCACATTGAATAGGTAGATTATAATTATTATCCCACAATGCCTTGCTGCAAATCCAGACCAAAGTTTAAAAGTAAAAGTACTCATAAATGAAGAACTAAGATTTAAAAACTCTACATTTTTAGTATGGACATAAACCTTCATATGAGGCGAACATATTTATTTTACAGATATTTGTATGAAATTTAGGAAAACTGAAAAACTTACTTTTTTAGGGGGTAATCGGTAGTCACTTAATTACTTTTTAAAGAGGTAACGAGTAACTGTAACTAAATACACATTTCCAGTAATTGGCACAACACTGGACACCACTCTCATCTTAGGTAGATGTTTGCATGGGAGGCTCCATTGACAAACAAGTTATATTTCCTTTGTCAGTGCTTGTGTTATGATTGATTCTGAATACATTCTTACAACCTGAAGACTCTGTTTTCCTCCACACTATATATTCACATATATACTACGTATTCACATATATACTATGTATTCACATGTATACTATGTATTCACATATATACTATATGTATTCACATATATACTATGTATTCACTTGTATACTATATGTATTCACATATATACTATATGTATTCACATATATACTATATATTCACATATATACAATATGTATTCACATATATACTACGTATTCACATATATATTATGTATTAACATATATACTATATGTATTCACATATATACTATGTATTCACATGTATACTATATGTAGTCACATGTATACTATATGTAGTCACATATATACTATATGTATTCACATATATACTATGTATTCACATATATGCTATACGTATTCACATATATACTACACGTATTCACATATACGTATACTATGTATTCAGCAGGGATCAAATCCTTAAAAAGGTTGAATTGGTTGCCATAGCCAGGGGCAGCACCCCCGAAAACGTATCCTTAGGAAATCATAGCATGTCAATAGCAAGCTGATTATTATAAGATCAAATGCAAATTTTGATGAATTAAAAAGTGTGGATAATAAACTGTCTGCATTGTATTAGTGTGGATAATAAACTGTCTGCATTGTATTAGTGTGTGGATAATAAACTGTCTGCATTGTATTAGTGTGTGGATAATAAACTGTCTGCATTGTATTAGTGTGTGGATAATAAACTGTCTGCATTGTATTAGTGTGTTTTGTGGAAGACAGAGGGTGTGTGTCTCTACCGCCTCAATCTCCATCAATACCACTCAAACAGGAGCAGCAGAAACAGGAATGAAGCTACGCAATGCCTCACTAACTCAGTCTCTCTCTTCTTTTCTTCACTTTTCTACCTTTCCGTCTTTCTGACATTGTTCTCTTTTTCTTGTCCTCCTCACCTGACAAAACTATCCGACTCTCGGTCTTTTTCCTTCCTTGCCTACTCCTTTTCTTTTTTTTAATCTTTCTTTTTCTCCCTGAAAAACTCCCACCTCTGTTTCTTTCACTAATACCCCTCCTCCCTGTCCATGCATTCTGTCACTAATACCCCTCCTCCCTGTCCATGCATTCTGTCACTAAATACCCCTCCTCCCTGTCCATGCATTCTGTCACTAATACCCCTCCTCCCTGTCCATGCATTCTGTCACTAAATACCCCTCCTCCCTGTCCATGCATTCTGTCACTAATACCCCTCCTCCCTGTCCATGCATTCTGTCACTAATACCCCTCCTCCCTGTCCATGCATTCTGTCATAACCCCTCCCTCCCTGTCCATGCATTCTGTCACTAATACCCTCCTCCCCTGTCCATGCATTCTGTCACTAATACCCCTCCTCCCTGTCCATGCATTCTGTCACTAATACCCCTCCTCCCTGTCCATGCATTCTGTCACTAATACCCCTCCTCCCTGTCCATGCATTCTGTCACTAATACCCCCTCCTCCCTGTCCATGCATTCTGTCACTAATACCCCTCCTCCCTGTCCATGCATTCTGTCACTAAATACCCCTCCTCCCTGTCAATGCATTCTGTCACTAATACCCCTCCTCCCTGTCCATGCATTCTGTCACTAAATACCCCTCCTCCCTGTCCATGCATTCTGTCACTAAATACCCCTCCTCCCTGTCCATGCATTCTGTCACTAATACCCCTCCTCCCTGTCCATGCATTCTGTCACTAATACCCCTCCTCCCTGTCCATGCATTCTGTCACTAATACCCCTCCTCCCTGTCCATGCATTCTGTCACTAATACCCCTCCTCTCTGTCCATGCATTCTGTCACTAATACCCCTCCTCCCTGTCCATGCATTCTGTCACTAATACCCCTCCTCCCTGTCCATGCATTCTGTCACTAATACCCCTCCTCCCTGTCCATGCATTCTGTCACTAATACCCCTCCTCCCTGTCCATGCATTCTGTCACTAATACCCCTCCTCCCTGTCCATGCATTCTGTCACTAATACCCCTCCTCCCTGTCCATGCATTCTGTCACTAATACCCCTCCTGTGTGTGTTCTGTCACTGTGTCCTGTGTCCATGCATTCTGTCACTAATACCCCTCCTCCCTGTCCATGTCACTAATACCACTCCTCCCTGTCCATGCATTCTGTCACTAAATACCCCTCCTCCCTGTCCATGCATTCTGTCACTAATACCCCTCCTCCCTGTCCATGCATTCTGTCACTAATACCCCTCCTCCCTGTCCATGCATTCTGTCACTAATACCCCTCCTCCCTGTCCATGCATTCTGTCACTCTCCGTTTGGGTCTTCAGAATAACGTGGACTTGCCTTTGACTTTTGTTCCTCTAGCATTGTGCTGATGGATAATGGGAACGAACAGCCACTTCTGTAAGGTTCACAAAGTCCTGCATGTTGAGAGATGATCTTTTGACGATGTCTCTGGTAGACAGTCTTTCAGATGACTTTTAGCCATGCAATGCTTTTCTGGAAGATTCACAACAACTTCAGCTTCATGACAATGAGGAAGTAGGGTGTAGGTTCAGAGACAGTCCCAGGTTCAAGTTTGGATTAGGTTTACGTGTCCTGAGTGAGCGCTGGCCTGTCAGTCAGCATTCAGGCAGGGCTCCGTTCAACGGCCAAGGTAATGCTGAGGCTGATGGGCAGCGGCAGCCACGCTCCGAGTGTGAGTGTGAGTGTGTGTGTGAGTGTGAGTGTGAGTGTGAGTGTGAGTGTGAGTGTGTGTGTGTGTGTGTGTGTGTGTGTGTGTGTGTGCATGTCTACTGTACCTCCTCGACTCTCGCTGTCGGCTGGCTTCACCTGGATCGGTCTGTTCATCTGGAGAGAGAGACCAGGATAGAAGAAGAGTTCAATTCTTGTCTTTAACAGGGAACTCTAGCCTCGTTTAAACACACAAGTCTTTAACAGGGAACTCTAGCCTCGTTCAAACACACAAGTCTTTAACAGGGAACTCTAGCCTCGTTCAAACACACAAGTCTTTAACAGGGAACTCTAGCCTCGTTTAAACAGACAAGTCTGGGAGCTCTAGCCTCGTTCAAACACACAAGTCTTTAACAGGGAACTCTAGCCACGTTCAAACACACAAGTCTTTAACAGGGAACTCTAGCCTCGTTCAAACACACAAGTCTTTAACAGGGAACTCTAGCCTCGTTCAAACACACAAGTCTTTAACAGGGAACTCCAGCCTCGTTCAAACACACAAGTCTTTAACAGGGAACTCTAGCCTCGTTTAAACAGACAAGTCTTTAACAGGGAACTCTAGCCTCGTTCAAACACACAAGTCTTTAACAGGGAACTCTAGCCTCGTTCAAACACACAAGTCTTTAACAGGGAACTCTAGCCTCGTTCAAACACACAAGTCTTTAACAGGGAACTCTAGCCTCGTTTAAACACACAAGTCTTTAACAGGGAACTCTAGCCTCGTTCAAACACACAAGTCTTTAACAGGGAACTCTAGCCTCGTTCAAACACACAAGTCTTTAACAGGGAACTCTAGCCTCGTTCAAACACACAAGTCTTTAACAGGGAACTCTAGCCTCGTTTAAACACACAAGTCTTTAACAGGGAACTCTAGCCTCGTTCAAACACACAAGTCTTTAACAGGGAACTCTAGCCTCGTTTAAACAGACAAGTCTTTAACAGATAGCACTGTGCCAATGGGACGGGGAGTCTCATTTGTTGTTGCCTGTTGGGAGCGATGACAAACTGTTTGATGTGGGATGAAAAGAGCCCAGCAGGGATGTACAGGATGAAGACCACAGACCTGAGGAAGACATGAAAGAGACGTGACTCTGGGTCATCAGCCAACAGAGGAATGGACAGAGCACCCTGGGCGCAGTGCGGAGGAATGTATTATGTCCTACATGTTTGTCTGTGTGTGTGTGTGTGTTTCTGTGTGTGCGTGCGTGCGTGTGTGTGCGTGTGTGTGTGCGTGTGTGTGCGTGTGCCCTGCACTTGCTTGCATGGACAATGTAATATTAGATACATTTTCATGTCTTTAAATGTACATGTAATCCCACATTCCATCCCACACACACACACACACACACACACTCTCTCTCTCACACACACACACACACACACACACACACACTCTCTCTCTCCCACACACACACACACACACACACACTCACACAAATGCACATTGCTTTGGAAATCCACAATGGCATATATGGATAAGCTCATATCATCCTAGGTGTGTGATGTACATGTCTGGAGCTACTGTTTGCCCCAGACAAAAAATGTGACTGGCCCCCACACACACACAATGCCCTTCGGGCCCTTAGGCAGACCTCTTTACAGCGTGACCGCTAAGGCTATCCTTTCACTTCTGCGCTGTCAATCCTGACAGCCTTCCCGCCAAGCTCCCGGCTCAATAATACATGCACGCTCGCCGCCAATCCATTTGTAATAATGCCAATGGCCACGCTGCCCGGCGAAAGGGGTAGGAGGGCGCAGGGCGGGACGTGCAAGAGAGGAATACCCATTACTCCAACTACGCCAGCTATCCCACTGTATTACAATACCCATTACTCCAACTACGCCAGCTATCCCACTGTATTACAATACCCATTACTCCAACTACGCCAGCTATCCCACTGTATTACAATACCCATTACTCCAACTACACCAGCTATCCCACTGTATTACAATACCCAGTACTCCAAAGCAAGTTTTCATACTTTAGAATCAACTGTGGACAGCTATCCCACTGTTATAGTTTAAACCTCTATCATTGTGGCCAGCTATCCCACTGTTATAGTTTAAACCTCTATCATTGTGGCCAGCTATCCCACTGTTATAGTCTAAACCTCTATCCTTGTGGCCAGCTATCCCACTCACTGTTATAATTTAAACCTCTATCATTGTGGCCAGTTATCCCACTCACTGTTATAATTTAAATCTCTATCATTGTGGCCAGTTATCCCACCGTTATAGTCTAAACCTCTATCATTGTGGCCAGCTATCCCACTGTTATAATTTAAACCTCTATCATTGTGGCCAGCTATCCCACTGTTATAGTTTAAACCTCTATCATTGTGGCCAGCTATCCCACTCACTGTTATAATTTAAACCTCTATCATTGTGGCCAGCTATCCCACTGTTATAATTTAAACCTCTATCATTGTGGCCAGCTATCCCACTGTTATAATTTAAACCTATATCATTGTGGCCAGCTATCCCACTGTTATAATTTAAACCTCTATCATTGTGGCCAGCTATCCCACTGTTATAGTCTAATCCAAGTTGAACAAAATGGTCTGACAGTGGCAAAACAAGGCTAACCAAATCCCCAGCCTTCATTAAAGGCTCTCTCTCTCCCTCTCCTCTCTCTCTCTCCCCTCTCTCTCCCTCTCCTCAGCTTGGTGTCTTTTAT
This sequence comes from Galaxias olidus, assembly GCA_026901105.3. Classification (NCBI taxonomy): domain Eukaryota; kingdom Metazoa; phylum Chordata; class Actinopteri; order Galaxiiformes; family Galaxiidae; genus Galaxias; species Galaxias olidus. The sequence continues at coordinate 27,328 of JAPMUY010000682.1, read as the reverse complement.
CGTTAGCAATGCCCTGCTAATGTTTTTAATGTGTTTTGATGCATTATTTACATCACACTGGTTGCTGATATCGAAAGAAGACAAGGGGGTAAAAAAATGAAGGAGGGAGGGAGAGAGGTGCAGAGAGAGGGGGATGGAAAAGTACGGGTAGTCCCAGAGAGAGAGAGAGAGAGTGAGAGAGAAGACAGGATTGGTAAATAAGAGTGGAGTGTAAACGGCTAGCTAAGTGGGGAAAAGATCAAACCCAGGGGAGGGACGTGGGAAGAGAAAGACAAATCCAGGGATGAAAAAGAAGGTTGAACAGAGGGAGGTGGCCATAAAAGCGAGGGAGGGAGGGAGGATAAAAGGAGGAGGAGGACAGGAGGGCAGGAAGGTAGATGAGGACACAGATCAAGGCAGCGAACAAGGTCAGCATTTCCCAGTCCCTCCTTGCTGGTACTCCCCCTGGAGTCATTACTGTGAGAACGGCTGGCCAGCCCCCCGTCTGCTCCCACAGACACACACACACACAGGAGCGCTCAGAATTTCAACTATTCATCCACACATGTCCCTTTTCATTTGAGGACTCTAAAAGACAAGTATTTCTGGATTTACAATTAAGAGTAAGTTCACTTCATTAGGTTTCCAGAAGAGTAAGTTCACTTCATTAGGTTTCCAATGGCGATGTCGCCTCATACGTACCACAGACATGCTCACAAAAATGAATTCACATTCGCATACCAGTTCTCACACACACACACACACACACACACACACACACACACACATACACACACACACACAGGCACTCCTTTCCACTATCTTAGCTCTTTTGTGTCAACATCACTCAACGTACAGTAGAATCATTTAGCCCCTCCATACCACCATTTATCAGCCACATGCATTTCTTTATGAAGCTCTTCCTACATTTACACAAAATGCACATGTTGCTGAAACCCCAAAGTGAGTGGAGCCTTGTGAGCGAACTAGGACTGGGGGTCCTGCACGCCAGAACAAAACGTTTGAACATTGGTCTCTATGCCTAGAGGGTATATTAACGCACAAGTCGCCAACATCCACGGGCTTATTCATCATAAAAAACGAGGTCGTTTTACAGACAGAAATTACACTTCAAATACAGCTGAAAGTATGTATTTAAGATCATATTTATCAAATGTTATCTTATGAATCTTTGCTCTTACTGAAAACCATACTAATGGGAAATCTATTATTAATATTTTATAAGAAATGACAAGTATAATAAGAAGCCAATCTCAGCCCTAAATGACTGAGAACCCCCATTAGAACAAGACTGTAATGCTTGTGACACAAGACACACACACACACACACACACACACACACACACACACACACACACACACACACACACACACACACACACACACACACACACACACACACACACACACACACACACACACACACACACACACACACACACACCATTGCTTTATGGACGGTCTGTGCCTGTATTGCCTTGTACTTTGGTACATCGCCTGGAGGCACCACAGTCACACATATTATTTACCATACTTTCATCACATTTAAAAACATATATTGAACAGTATATTAATATGTATATAAAAAAATATTGAATCATAGACATCATTTATTTTATTTCATACCAATTCCAACTGGGGCGCTCGTAAATTTCATCTGTGTCAGCATTTTTCATGTCAAATTTGGACTTGTCTTTTAAAAGCTCTCCATTTTTAATCATACATCGTTTAAAAGCTTGTTTTCTGGAGCGCAATGTTAGCTAGTCCATTTAGTCCATACATAATATCTACAAGAGATGCTTTCATGTGATATGAACAGTCATCTTTATACAATGTGTGTTGTTATGGCAGTAACTGATCTTTAACGGACGTTTTCTAACAATGACATGTTTCCCGTATGCCAGGTCATATTCCTCACCTCTCAGGGCAGGAAGATCCTCATCATTTTACACACTGGTTCTTGGGTCTTATAGCCAGAATAAAAAATATTGTACTTATGGATTTATGTATACTTTCAACTTGTGAAGTTTCATTGTGGTATGAGTAAAGTTGGGAAAAAAGCCTATTTGATTGTGATGTCTGGCCTAAACACATAGCTTATTCCTTTTTCATTAACGTGTGCCAAACGTCGTCCTATGGGACGACAGTATTTTGTCACCACACAAACACACAAAGGACATGGAAACAGACCTTATAGAGAGAGAGAGCTAACACACAAAGGACATGGATTTATCAGAGAGAGCTAACACACAAACACACAGACCTTATAGAGAGAGAGAGAGCATGGAAACAGACCTTATAGAGAGAGAGAGCTAACACACAAAGGAC
>JAPMUY010000682.1:0-22500 GCA_026901105.3 Galaxias olidus | reverse complement strand
TGTAGGTGAGGCCTGGCCACAGAGCCATAAACTCCCCTTTGGCCCCACAAGTAGAGATGAATCAGGGCCTGCTAGCGACATGCCATTGCTGGATTTGCTTTTACTTATCTTATGAACACAAAATGAAACGCAAGTTCAGAAGCTGTGAAAATTGAGGCTGAGATAAATGCTGCTTCTGGGTTAGTCAGGTTGAAGAAAAGTAGTCTGCAAGGAACACCCATACACTGTTCACACGCCAAGTAAGAAACACACTGTCTCCCTCTTTCTCTCTCTATTGGACACACAGACATCCTGTCTGTTGTAATGGACCGTCAGTGAAGGCTGCTTGTGTTGCTCCTCACAAAGAGAAAAGAGGAGATTGTAGAAGAGAGGGGCGCAGAGAAAAAAGAGAAGGGAGAGAGAAAGAAAATGATTGAGTAAAAAGGGAAAGTAGAGATAGGTAGGCCTGAAGCCAAAGGAAGACAGAACGGAAGAGAGGAGAGAGGAGAGAGGAGAGAGGAGAGAGGAGAGAGGAGAGAGATAGAGAGAGATAAAGAGAGATTGATGATAAGCACTCAAAAAAGAGTGCTACATTTCCTGATGCATTTAAGATCTAGTCCTGAAAACTCACTTCACTTTGAAGCCCTCCAAACCCAAGAAGTGAACCCTAAGAAGAGTCCCCTCAGCCAGTTGGTGCTGAGACTGACTAATCATGTTCAACTACACTCTCACACTAACACTGCCTTAGAAATACAATTTAGTGTCAATCAAATCATCAAACAGAGCAAAGAGTCATATTTGGAACATTGGAATCATGTGAACTACAAATTCAGAGCTCTCCTAGGAGAGGATAGTAATGTGGCAAACCTTTCTGCAAAGTACATTTATGCATGCCATATAGTGAGTGATCAACATACACACATGCACACCCACCCACCCACCCACCCACCGACAAAAGCACACACACACACACACATTCATATAAACATTAACAATCCCAAAACAGACACATTAAACACATGCAACACAACACAAACAGGGAAACACAAGTAATGCAGAATGGACTTGTTTTGCACCCATTGTGTGCACTCACACATACGCACATGCACACAGGCCCACAACACACTGCATTTACTTTGTACCATACCAGAATATAAAAAATGTAAATGTTTCATCATTTTAAAATTATGTTTCTTATTATTATCTATGTAAATCAATCAAAAATGTTATTTGTTTTATTTAGTAAACTGCTTTGGCAATATTTTCTCCTACTGTACAATCATGCCAATAAAGCATTGAAATTGAATTTAAAAAATTGAGAGAGGTGAGAGAGAGACACAGAGGTAAAGAGAGAGGTGAGAGAGAGACAGAGGTAAAGAGAGAGGTGAGAGAGAGACACAGAGGTAAAGAGAGAGGTGAGAGAGACACAGAGGTAAAGAGAGAGGTGAGAGAAAGGCACAGAGCTAAAGAGAGAGGTGAGAGAGAGACAGAGGTAAAGAGAGAGGTGAGAGAGGGACACAGAGGTAAAGAGAGAGGTGAGAGAGAGACAGAGTTAAAGAGAGAGGTGAGAGAGAGACAGAGGTAAAGAGAGAGAGAGAGAGAGACAAGAGAGTGGTGAGAGAGAGACAGAGATAAAGAGAGAGGTGAGAGAGAGACAGAGGTAAAGAGAGAGGTGAGAGAGACACAGAGGTAAAGAGAGAGGTGAGAGAGACACAGAGATAAAGAGAGAGAGAGAGAGACAGAGGTAAAGAGAGAGAGAGAGAGACACAGAGTCAGACAGAGATAAAGAGAATGGGGGAGACACAGAGACACAGACAGAGAGAGATAAAGAGAGAAAAGGGGGGAGACAGAGAGAGAGACAGAGATAAAGAGAGAGGTGAGAGAGACACAGAGGTAAAGAGAGAGGTGAGAGAGAGACAGAGGTAAAGAGAGAGGTGAGAGAGACACAGAGGTAAAGAGAGAGGTGAGAGAGACACAGAGGTAAAGAGAGAGGTGAGAGAGAGACACAGAGGTAAAGAGAGAGGTGAGAGAGACACAGAGGTAAAGAGAGAGGTGAGAGAGACACAGAGATAAAGAGAGAGGTGAGAGAGAGACAGAGGTAAAGAGAGAGGTGAGAGAGACACAGAGGTAAAGAGAGAGGTGAGAGAGACACAGAGGTAAAGAGAGAGGTGAGAGAGACACAGAGGTAAAGAGAGAGGTGAGAGAGAGACAGAGTTAAAGAGAGAGGTGAGAGAGACACAGAGGTAAAGAGAGAGGTGAGAGAGACACAGAGGTAAAGAGAGAGAGAGAGTCTGCTGATGAGAAACATGAGCTCCTGAACTTTTACTTCTTTTTACAGTTTAGGACGAGATAAACACTTATTCTTCTACTTGAAAAAACTAAAAGTTTATCTATATCTAAAAGAAAAGGAAAAGGAAAAGGACTTCTCTACAATCAAAATCAGGTGAAATAGCTTTTCTTAGCTTATTCATTCACTGTGGCTAGCTAAACAAAAATATAATAACTAAAAGCCCACAAGAAAAAAGATATCCAAAGAAGAAAGGACATAAAGAAAGGCCATAAAACTAAAAGAGGACTTCTCTGTAAATTATTCATCATCAAACATGATCAAATTCTTCATCATTCATCATTATTCAAAACGGAGTAAGTAGACATAGATCACTTCTTTTTGTCTTTCCTAGAACAGTCTCAGTTAACTAATTGCTGGGCAAGACATGAGTTAGTTGCTAGGCAAAGTAGTAGAACCCCCAAACAATTCGGTTGGCCCGGCAACGCAACAACTGGCAGCAGCTGCATTGGTAGCCACACATCCCCCGCCCACAGCACAGCAAAGGAGCCTGTGGCTTGGCACTGTGACACACATGCCCCTCAACGCTGAGACCATCCTGAACCCCACAGAGGCCCAAAAGGATGCAGCAAGGAAAGAACTAAAACACAAATGGATGAAGGACAGGCCTGAGACCTTATTTAAAGACCAATATAAAAATGGAGAAGTTAGTAACCTAATTCTGTTTACAAATCACCCGAGAGCATGACGCACTGCTATAAATGTATTTTACCCATTAATAAAAAGAGAAGGAATCTGTAAATCAGGGAAGCAGATGACCCAGACAGTATAATGATGACTCTAAACATCTACAAAACTGGTACTGTTATGATCCAGGGCAACCTTAGACAGTTTGAAATAGACTTCTCTTCAATAAAGGCAATGGTCCAGAGCGAAAAGGACATTTCCAGTAACTCCCCCGCGTCCCTAACAGACCCACCTAATGCAACACAGAGCAGCAAAGCCACCTCCACTGTCCTGGACTGTCCTACAGGTGAGCTGCCACCAGAAGAGACACCAACACAGAGCAGCAAAGCCACCTCCACTGTCCTGAACTGTCCTACAGGTGAGCTGCCACCAGAAGAGACACCAACACAGAGCAGCAAAGCCACCTCCACTGTCCTGAACTGTCCTACAGGTGAGCTGCCACCAGAAGAGACACCAACACAGAGCAGCAAAGCCACCTCCACTGTCCTGAACTGTCCTACAGGTGAGCTGCCACCAGAAGAGACACCAACACAGAGCAGCAAAGCCACCTCCACTGTCCTGAACTGTCCTACAGGTGAGCTGCCACCAGAAGAGACACCAACACAGAGCAGCAAAGCCACCTCCACTGTCCTGAACTGTCCTACAGGTGAGCTGCCACCAGAAGAGACACCAACACAGAGCAGCAAAGCCACCTCCACTGTCCTGAACTGTCCTACAGGTGAGCTGCCACCAGAAGAGACACCAACACAGAGCAGCAAAGCCACCTCCACTGTCCTGAACTGTCCTACAGGTGAGCTGCCACCAGAAGAGACACCAACACAGAGCAGCAAAGCCACCTCCACTGTCCTGAACTGTCCTACAGGTGAGCTGCCACCAGAAGAGACACCAACACAGAGCAGCAAAGCCACCTCCACTGTCCTGAACTGTCCTACAGGTGAGCTGCCACCAGAAGAGACACCAACACAGAGCAGCAAAGCCACCTCCACTGTCCTGAACTGTCCTACAGGTGAGCTGCCACCAGAAGAGACACCAACACAGAGCAGCAAAGCCACCTCCACTGTCCTGAACTGTCCTACAGGTGAGCTGCCACCAGAAGAGACACCAACACAGAGCAGCAAAGCCACCTCCACTGTCCTGGACTGTCCTACAGGTGAGCTGGCTCCCTCTCGGCTCCCAGGCCCAGGTCCTCTGCACCATGGCTCTTCTGAAAGAACAGTTCACCCAATTCAAAATAGAGCTGGTTCAGCTCAGAGAGCAGGCGAATCAACAAAAACCAGACACTACCATTCTAGAGGAGCTCCTAGCCACCAAAATGAGAGAGCATGACAGCAGCCTCACAGCGCAAATGAAGAAAGCCCAGCAAGAGAGAGACAAACATAGGAGAGAACTGGCCGCACGGACAGAGGAGGTCAGAGCTCTACAGAGAGAGAGACAGAGTAGTGAGAGTAGGCTGTATGTATGTATGTACGTACATATGTGTTTGTGTATGTATGACTAAATATATGTTCTCATTACATTGAAGTTCAATCAAATAACCTGTAAAAACATCATTAGAAAATGTTTTTCATGTTTTTATGAAAGGCATTTTGTGTTTATCTCGTCCTCAAACAAAAGGTTAAGTCAATATGAAATCGTTCACTATCACATGTTGGAACATACAAGGCATGCAATCCTCTACTTTGGGATTAAAGAGTAGAAACTTCCTGAAGGAGATAATGAATACAGATTAAAGAGTAGAAACTTCCTGAAGGAGATAATGAATACAGATTAAAGAGTAGAAACTTCCTGAAGGAGATAATGAATACAGATTAAAGAGTAGAAACTTCCGGAAGGAGATAATGAATACAGATTAAAGAGTAGAAACTTCCTGAAGGAGATAATGAATACAGACATCGTTGTCCTTCAGGCTCCAGAGGCCACGTGTCCACTGGCTGTCCATTAGGATAGAGAGAAATGATTGTCCCATCCACGAAATGAAAAGGGGTCACACAAGGTAGGGACTCCGGGGGAATAATAATCTGGTACAAATCTGAACTAACTCACTTAGTAGAACCAATAAATAAAGGACACTTCCACATTTGGCAAAAAATTAAAAAGGAAACTATCTTAACAGAAAAAGATGTATTTATCTGTGCAACATACATTCCTCCATCAGAATCACCTTATTTCAATGAGGAAACTTTCTCCATTTTAGAAGAGGAGATTAGTCAATTCCAAAATCAAGGGAATGTGTTAATCTGTGGAGATCTCAATGCTAGAACAGCAGAGAAACCAGACACTCTTGAGAACCTTATATAAATTAAACATATAATTGGACGAAACAGCTTCCCCCTCCCCTCATACCCCAAAAGAAACTATTTTAAATAAAATGACCAACACCAATGGAACTCAGGTCCTACAACACTGTCGTACACTGGGCCTGTACATAGTTAATGGTAGGGTAAGGGGGGACTCTTTTGGTAGGTATACTTACAGCTCATCTCTTGGCTGCAGCACTGTTGACTATTTTATTTCAGACATAAACCTTGTGTCTCTCAGAGCATTCACAGTCAGCCCACTAACGCCTCTCTCAGACCACAGCAGAATCACTGTGTATCTGAAGAGAGCAGAAACTAATAAGGAGGCTTCAGAACCTAAACCCCAGTACTCAATCCTACAGCAAAGACAACTACCAAAAAGCTATTTCCAACCAACAAATACAAACACTGTTGGACACCTTTCTCAACATGCAATTTTCCTACAATAATGAAGGCGTAAATTTGGCTGTTAAAGACATGAACATAAATTTTGATAAATCTGAATTGTTGTCAAATTTAAAGAAGAAAATCAAACTAACCCCAAAAACTAATGGTGACAAATGGTTTGACAATGAATGTAAACAATTAAGAAAAAAACTTAAGAAATGTATCTAATAAGAAACATAGAGATCCAAACAACCCAAATATAAGCCTTCAGTATGCAGAAACTTTGAAACAATACAAATATTCATTAAAAACAAAAAAAGAACAACATACGAGAGATCAGCTGAATGCCATTGAGGAATCCATAGAATCAAGTCAATTTTGGGAAAATTGGAATACCCTAAACAAAACAAAACCTGATCACCTATCTATCCAAAATGGTGATATTTGGACAAATCACTTCACAGACCTCTATATGAAAATAACAAGCAACCCAGAACAAAAAGAAATTGAAGAAAAGTAAAAAATTCTTGAATCAACAATTAAAGACAACCAAAATTCTATGGATTCCCCAATTACCCAATCTGAACTATTAGAGCAAATAAACAAACTAACCCCAGAAAGGCCTGTGGTGCTGTCAGCATATTCAATGAAATGATCAAATCCTCTGGTAATAAATTCAAATTGGCAATACTAAAAGTCTTGAACACAGTCATAACTGCAGGTATTTTCCCAGATATTTGGAACAAAGGGTTAATCACACCAATCTATAAAAGTGGAGACAAATATGACCCCAATAACCACAGAGGAATCTGTGTTAACAGTAACCTGGGAAAAATGCTCTGCAGTATTATAAAGAACAGACTACTACTATTTCTTGAGGAACACAATGTTTTAAGCAAAAGCCAAATTGGATTTTTACCCAATAACCGCACGTCAGACCACATATTTACCCTCCACACTCTAACTGACACAGAAGTAAACCAAAAGAAAAGAAAAATATTTTCATGTTTTGTAGACTTTAAAAAAGCATTTGACTCAATTTGCCATGAAGGTCTTTTCCTTAAACTAATTGAAATAGGTGTTGGGGGGAAAACATATGATGTAATAAAATCTATGTACACGAACAACCTATGTGCAATTAAGATTGGTAACAAACAAACTTCCTTTTTCCCTCAGAGACGTTGAGTGAAACAGGGGTGTAATCTATCCCCGATTCTGTTCAGTGTTTACATCAATCAATTGCCAAAAACATTAGAGCAATCTGCAGCACCAGGTATCACATTAATTAACACAGAAGTGAAGTGTCTCCTCTATGCAGATGACCTGGTGCTTCTGTCTCCTACCAAAGAGGGCCTACAGCAACACCTAGATCACCTGCACATGTTCTGTCAGACCTGGGCCCTGACCGTACACCTATAGAAGACAAAAATCATGTTCTGTCAGACCTGGGCCCTAAACGTGACCCTATAGAAGACAAAAATCATGTTCTGTCAGACCTGGGCCCTAAACGTGACCCTATAGAAGACAAAAATCATGTTCTGTCTGACCTGGGCCCTGACAGTGAACCTAAAAAAGATTCAAATCATGTTATTCCAAAAACGTTCAGGAAATCAGGACCACAAATGAAATAAAATTTGATTTAGACTCCGATGAATTAGAACATACCAAAAACAATACATATTTAGGCTTAAATATCAGCACTACAGACAGTTTCGGCATGGCTGTGAATGACCTGAGAGACAAAGCAAGAAGAGCTTTCTATGCAATTAAAAGAAACACCAAAATTCAAATCCCAATTATAACCTGGTTTAAAATATTCCAATCGGTCATAGAACCAATCATTCTATATGGCAGTGAAGTGTGGGGTCCACTTTCAAGTCATAATTTCTCAAAATGGGACAAACACCTAATGGAAACTCTGCCTTTAGAGTTCTGTAAAAACATTCTCCAAGTGCAAAGAAAAACTCCAAATAACGCATGCAGAGCCGAATTAGGACAATATCCCCTCCAAATTAGAACTGAAAAAGAGCAATTAAATTCTATAACCATCTCCAAAAATCTGACCCCCAATCCTACCATCACCATGCCTTAAAACACCAAGAGATGAGGCCAGAAAAGAGCCCACTCTGCCAGTTGGTCCACGGGCTCTGCTCCCTGGCCACAACACCTCAACACAGTTCACTGACAATCTGGCCCAACCAAATTATTGCAAGACAAAAATAAAAATATATCAATTATTGGAATGAGTCATCAAAAGTTCAAAGGAAACTCAAATGCTATTTGGCCTTAAACAAAAAGTACACAATTGCCGATTATCTGACCACAGTAAGAGACAGACACTTACTCACAAAGTACAGACTAGAACAAAGAATACTCACAAAGTACAGACTCAGTGAGTACAGTCTGGCTTTAGAGACCGGTCGTCACAGACAGACCTGGCTGCCCAGAGAGGACAGGCTGTGCTCACTCTGCTCCCAGGGAGAAGTAGAAACAGAGCTACACTTCCTGCTACATTGCAGAAAATACGCTGACATTAGAGCAAATTTCTTCCCCAGAATTATCAAGAAATACAATGAGTTTTAAACCCAAACAGATATAGAGTAATTAAAATATATATTAGGGGGAAAACCTAACTGCTGCATAATAGCAGCCAAATATGTGGCCTCTTGTCACAACCTAAGGGACAGCCAGTGGAACAACGCACAAAGTTGAACGTATCATTTGTTCATCATATTGTTACTGTTGTTACCATTATTGTTACAGTATGCTGTCTGCACACACTGTCATGTCAACAGTGACTTCCCATCTAAAAATCTGTATGTGCATGTATGTGAGTGTGTGTGTGTGTACGCATTATTGTACACTTTTACAGAACGTTTAATAATGAACCTCTTTATTACTATTGTATTTGTTATACTGTTATGTCACATTATTTGTTTATCTATGTTTTCTTTGGCAATATAAGCATTTGTCTTTTCATGCCAATAAAGCTCATTAAATTGAATTGAATTAAAGAGAGAGGTGAGAGAAACCCAGAGATAAAGAGAGAGGTAAGAGAGACACAGAGGTAAAGAGAGAGGTGAGAGAGAGACAGAGGTAAAGAGAGAGGTGAGAGAGAGACAGAGGTAAAGAAAGAGGTGAGAGAGACACAGAGATAAAGAGAGAGGTGAGAGAGAGACATTACATTCATTTAGCAGACGCTTTTATCCAAAGCGACTTACAAAAATTGAGAGAGAGAGAGAGAGACATAAGTGCATCCCTGACTTAATCATCTAGAGAGAGCTAAGCAAGATATTAGACATCAGGATAAATTAACAAAACCTTCACAAACCAACTTAAATTTTTTTGGAGTGCAACCAAGAGAGAGGTGAGAGAGACAATGTCACATTCAAGAGGTGCAAAGAGAGTTTCAGTGTAAAATGAACAAAGATGAGAGACTGAGACAAGACAGAGAAAAGTCGTGAACGAGAGAGAGTGAGGGGGCAACAAGAGAGAGACGGGGTGTAGGGTCTGAGCATCGACTGTAGGTAGGGGGGTAAAGAGATAGGCTGAGAGAGAGACCGGTAGCCAGTGCAGTGTGTGAAGAGAGAGTAGTGTGAGAGAGATAGCAAAGAAGGGGTTTGATGGCACATAGGTAAAGAAAGAGGTGAGAGAGAGACACAGAGGTAAAGAGAGAGGTGAGAGAGAGACACAGAGGTAAAGAGAGAGGTGAGAGAGAGAGAGATAAAGAGAGAGGTGAGAGAGACACAGAGGTAAAGAGAGAGGTGAGAGAGAGAGAGATAAAGAGAGAGGTCAGAGACAGAGGTAAAGAGAGAGGTGAAAGAGAGAGACAGAGGTAAAGAGAGAGGTGAGAGAGACACAGAGGTAAAGAGAGAGGTGAGAGAGAGAGAGATAAAGAGAGAGGTCAGAGAGAGAGAGAGAGGTGAAAGAGAGAGACAGAGGTAAAGAGAGAGGTGAGAGAGAGGTAAAGAGAGAGGTGAGAGAGAGAGACAGAGGTAAAGAGAGAGGTGAGAGAGAGGTAAAGAGAGAGGTGACTCTCTCAAGCTGTAGTTGACATGTGCTCCTGAACAATGTTCATATTTTAAACCTATTGGGTGAGACAGAGTATGAAGAAAACAATCAGAAAGAACTACATTAAGAAGGTAACTAATCAAAAAGTATGTATAAACAAAATAGAGGATTTCCAGTCGAAAATTGAAGAAAATTGAGGGTCGATAAAACGCTAGCTAAAACGCTAGCTAACAAAAGCTGTAACGGTCAAACAGCCAAGTCTGCTAATGTCAGCTAACTGTCAGCTAACTGTTCTCTACCGCTTTGGATAAGAACAAGGACAGGCGAAGGCTAACTGTCAGCTAACTGTTCTCTACCGCTTTGGATAAGAATAAGGACAGGCGAAGGCTAACTGTCAGCTAACTGTTCTCTATGGCTTTGGATAAGAATAAGGACAGGCGAAGGCTAACTGTCAGCTAACTGTTCTCTATGGCTTTGGATAAGAATTAGGACAGGCAAAGCAGAACAAATAACTGAGATCGGTCGCGAGACGATTGCAGCTTATTGCAGCACCGCACAGAGGAACAGCTGAGGCCATGACAAAGATAGCAGAGAAGGCCAGTAGGGAGTTTCCTGACTCCAGATAAAGCCTTTATAGATACTGTATATATATTTATATCAATAAATAAAGACTTTATATATACAATATATTTATATAAATAAATAAAGGCTTGAACACACGCAGGCGGACAATGAGGTGATGTGCTCTGAAATACACATTCACTGCTCATCACCTGAACTAGCGCTAACAAAGTGTTCATACACACAGCACACATAGATCTAAATGTGCCCCCCCCCCCCCCACACACACACACACACACACACACACACACACACACACACACACACACACACACACACACACACACACCTAACTCCTGTCAGCACTACTCCTCTCCAATCCAATAGCCACCCAAAATATAAAGACAGGAGAGCAGTGTGTCAAGCGTGACAAAAACTCCTTAGGCATCCAAATGAAGCACACACTACCACACACATACCCACGCCAAAACAAAGACTCTAGTACACTAGCACACACTACCACAAAACAAAGACTCTAGTACACTACCACACACATACCCACGCCAAAACAAAGACTCTAGTACACTACCACACACATACCCACGCCAAAACAAAGACTCTAGTACACTAGCACACACATACCCACGCCAAAACAAAGACTCTAGTACACTAGCACACACATACCCACGCCAAAACAAAGACTCTAGTACACTAGCACACACACACGCCAACACACATGCCAAAACAAAGACTCTAGTACACTAGCACACACATACCCACGCCAAAACAAAGACTCTAGTAGACTACCACAAACTCAACACTGTAGGGTGACTGGCTTACTACTTCTTGTGTGTAAATTACTCTATCAGTTTTTGTAGATTATCAATTAATTCATAAATTAATAATTATAATCGATCAAGGTGATGAAGGGTAATTACCTAGTATACAGAGCTCCACCACACAGAATTAAGCTTAGGCTAAGCACGGCTCTGCGGGAAACCGAATAAATTTTGCATTAATTTAATAATGTAATAGTTGATGTTTTAGTCTCAATTCTGAAGTAGTGAAGTTCTGTGTTATGAGAATAACTGATTGTATGAAACAAAGCGACACAGCTGGGTTTGAATGCAAAACAATTCTATTTATTTACTAGTCTAAAAACACATGAAAATTACGGTAATACAAAGAATGACTAAATGATGACATTGATAAACTAAAGTGGTTAGTATCTAAACATACACAGTATAACAGTTAAAATATTGACAAATTATGGTAAGCACAACACAGCAGAAATTGTCTAAGCTTTAGCATCAAACGCTCAATGTAACAAAAAGTGGGCTTTACGTTACTTTGAGACGATAGGTGGCGTGTAGCAAAAGGAGTGAATTTTGATTCTCGGCCTGCCGGTTGTGGCTGGATGGAGAAGCGATCTGTAGTTCAGTGGTAAAGTTCTGAAACAGAGTCCGTTGTGTGAAGTTGGAAAGTTCTGTAACTTAGTTTGTTCGTATAAAGATGGAAAGTCCGTTGAGTTAGTAGTGCAGTTTGAAACATGGGTTTTCTTGGTTCTTGTCGATGACCTCGTGGAATGAGAACAAAGGGGCGCTGGTTCAGTTTGGGTGATCCAGCAATCCAACTACTCACGTAGATTTGGTTAAAACTCTGAATCGTTTGAATAAACGGAAGTTGTGCGGTGGTTCAAAAAAGGTTTCTTGCTCTGAAATGGTAAAGTTAAGTTTCAAGTGTTGCAAGGGTTTTCGGGCCTGTTGTGAGGTTCAAGGCCCAAATCCTTTGTTCTAAGAGTTGTCTGTGGAGCGAGATGCAATTTTTAACCTGTAAGCAGTAACGAGGCGGCCGACCAGGTTCTTGCGGATGTAAAAAGCCAAGCTTTCCTGGTTGAGAACCTATTTATTTAAAGTATCGAAAGGAGGAACCAAAAGGTGGCTGGGGTCACCTGATTGGCCACAGGCCAGTGGACAGAGGGGTTTCTTATCTCACTGTACGAGATAACGGTTGCCAGCTTGCTTACCTCAAATCGTTTTGTTTATATTTACGCATATATGCTTGGAATATGTTCTATATAACGTCGGCAAAGCTTACAAAATGTCAATGTGAACATTTTCATACCAAACACTACCAGGCTGACTATGTTAGTTAACTTAGAAAAACAATACAAAATATATAATTATTACAAAATAGACACAATTGATATTACAATTTCTTCTCATGTTCAATGTCCAATAATTTCGTTGAATGTTCCTTAGGCAACAGTTTCTTAATCCCAAATTATTAATCCTTAAAGTTGCAGTTGGAATTGCTGGAATAGAGTTAAGGTTTTATGGCCCTTTGTGTTGCGAGACCATGCTGGATTCTTTGGAATGTTCCTCAGGGACCATTTTGGGCCTGAGTGGGAAGGTTTGGGCATTGGTTTCCTTACAACACACACATACTCACGCCAAAACAAAGGATCTAGTACACGACTACTCACTCAACACCAACATACTCACGCCAAAACAAAGGATCTAATACACTACCACACACTCAACACAAACATACCTACGCAAAACAAAGGATCTAGTACACTACCACTGTGACGATCAAGCACAGCCTCACACCAGACTGAAACGCACGGGGACCTGATTAGTTAATGTGTCACCTGTGGGGGTAGATAAATTGATTGGGTTGATTGGGTGATTGTTCACAGATGTGTATACATACTGCACTATGGTGGTTGGTTCTTTGTGCGGTCATTGTTATGTGTTCCCGAGAAATAAATATACAACTTCATTGAAATACGTCTCTGTCTGTTTTAAGAAATACTGCAAGTGGATTCATATTACCTCCCGGTCAGCCACGCATTGTGACAACCACACACTCAACACACACATACCCACACCAAAACAAAGGATCTAGAACACTACCACACATTCAACACACACATACCCACGCCAAAACAAAGGATCTAGAACACTACCACACATTCAACACACACATACCCACGCCAAAACACTCTAGTTTTTACACTACAGACTCAATCTAAGATGAAAATCTCCAAAATATTCACTTTAGAGAAATTGTAGAATTATATATTTTCAGTTTGAGAACAGTGTTTTGTTGTGTTTTTTTTTTTTTGGGGGGGGGGGGGGGGGGGGGGGGTGTATACAAAGGATGTTTGGAAAGAATGCGACAGTTTTAGCATTTGGCAAGTAGGCACAATGTATAGGGCTGGGCAGATCCGGTAAACAACGGAGGGACAAACACAACGTATCAAGGACGTGCACGCACATCTGTTACTTTCAATCTGCTCCATCCCTTCTTCTTTTCCTTTACTCTGATGAATGATAGGGTGGTGGCTGACATTCCCTTGGTCCCCCCACAGAACAGCCATTAGAAAAGCTCAATAGCTCTCCAGTAGTAGGCAAGGAACAACAGGGGAACCCAAAGATGAAATTTGGACAACAAAACCTCCTATTCACAATAGAAAACCTTATCGAAAAACAAACTACCAAATATTGTTTGAATGGTGAAGAAAGGAATTTGATCAACTGCAATACAGAGGCAAGCTGACCTTCAGACACATGGTCAAACCAAATGCACAGGGTTTCGATGGCAGAGGGCCTAGGAGGACCTCACTGCTCAGGATGAGCCCCAAGAAAGCCATGAACAAAAGGATCAAGCCCAATTCCTTAAGGTAAAACATTTTCATAGATAAGATAACTTTGAGCTTTTTCTATGAAGCAGATACGTATACAATGTTTGTACAGAAAACAAACTGAAGTATTCAAAAGGAAAGAGCACCTTCCCTACAGTCAAACATGGAGGAAACAGCCCCTTTCAAGTCTAGGAGAACTTGAGCAGCTTTGCACGATTTGCAAAGCTATCAGAAAGCTAATCACTTTTAGTCAAAAATATAAGTAATTTAGAAGGAAAGGAATAACATTCCAAAACAAACGAACAACATTAAAAGACAGAGAGAATTGGAGACCGAACACTGTGATCAACTTCAACTTCTGTTTTCAAAAAGCATTTTGGCCGGCATTGTATTGCCTTCTTCTTGTTCAATCTCTAAGACTTCTACTGGCCAGTCCACACAGATCAGTGGGGATAAAATATGACAGTCTACACCATTAAGCTTAAGATATGAGCGTCTACACCAGTGGTTCTCAAACTTTTTGAGTCGCGACCCCCCAGAACAATAAGGTTGGTGTTCGCGACCCCTCCGTGGGCTTCTCTAGAGTGTGAAGAGGGTCATTTGTGTGACTCTCAATGCGTGAGTTGGCAGCTCTGCGACCTTTATAAGCCATCTCTCCACAGTCGTTACATGTGATAGCTAGTAATTAGCTATAACTATACCATCTAATCGGCCACAAGCAATTGAGGCGCAGTGCGGCAACATTATTTTGTTTGTGTGTGTGTCCAATCTAAACTCAAGTGCAGACGCACTTTGACTCACACACCAGTGTTTCTGTTAGGAAAATTTGCCGTCAGACACCGGGACCGGCTACCTTCAAATTTACCACTTTTGATAAATTAACTGGCCGTTGTCATTAACTGCGTTGAGTGCGTTCAGTGGTGCCGGCAGGTCGCTAAATAGATAATTCATTGGGGGCTTTAGCCCCGAATGTTTTAGCCACCAATGTTTTTTTTAAATACATATTTCTTTAAAAACACTTTATGTGCGCGTGTGTGAGTGAAAGAGACAGAAGGAAGACAAGACGGTGCCTGTTTGTTAGCGCTGAGTCACACAAAAGTCTAGATATAGGCTACTTTTTATTTGAAATATTAGAAATGTTGGTTTGGGACACAATCTGCCAAAATTTTTATTTGAAATCACTTGCATCACTCCCGCTGCCTTTTGGAAATCAAAGCTGTTCAAGTCATTGGAGCTGCTTTCTGTGCGCATCAGCCTCGTTACTTTGTCCTCCAGAAGCCGTGATCTGGCTGCAGTCTTGTTTTAATAGAGAATCCCCTTTCAGCAGGCACACTGGAAACAGGAACAAATAAAGACATCTTTGCTATTTTTAAATGTATGATTTTTCAAAAATAAATTTCTATCTCTATGTCCGGTGACTATTTTATTTATCGGCTTTTGAAAAGCTGTCTATTGTCGGCTAACAGAACCTCTGTCACACACTCAATAAAATTGAGTAGAATGTAAAAACGTATATATATATATATATATATATATATATATATATTATTTTTTTTCCCCACACAACTATCTGGCGAACCCAGAAATTATCATGCGACCCCCGTTGTGACCATTAAGCTTAGGATATGACCGTCTACACCATTAAGCTTAAGATATGACAGTCTACACCGTTAAGCTTGGGATAGATTCCAACAATTAGGGATGGTTTCCCGGACATAGATTAAGCCAAGTCCTAGACTAAAAAACATTTTCAATGGAGAATCTCAATTGATAGTGAGATTTAATCTTGAACATTGGCATAAAACTGGCCCCTAAGGCACTTTCCTAACAGACGTCCCCAGTATTTTTGGTCTGCTCTGTTTAGTTTAGATTATTTTCATACGACTTGAATCATAGATAGACAGCGGGTAACGTAGGCTAGAGAAGGCTAAGCCTTCCCTAAATTATATTACTTACATTATTTAAAATAAAAGTAATGATGATCTCTAACAGTGTGGTTGGTTACATTTACAATATAAACATCAAACACTGCATTGGCTAACGTACCTAAGGCTTGCGTGTAATGTGTGGGGTTATTAAAACTTAATTTCTAACCACCTGCCACAGCCACTGCTATGCATTATTTATTGCGATTAGAATTGCTTATATGAACATGGTTACGTTGTCCTTCGTAGGCTATGACAGTTGGTCAAATACACTCACCGGCCGCTTTATTAGGTACACCTGTTCAACTGCTTGTTAACGCAAATATTTAATCAGCCAATCACATGGCAGCAACTCAATGCATTTAGGGATGTAGACATGGTCAAGACGACCTGGTGAAGTTGAAAAAGAGCATCAGAATGGGGAAGAAAGGTGATTTAAGTGATTTTGAACGTGGCATGGTTGTTGGTGCCAGACGGGCTGGTCTGAGTATTTCAGAAACTGCCGATCTACTGGGATTTTCACGCTGAAGCATCTCTAGGGTCTACAGAGAATGGTCCAAAAAAGAGAAAATATCCAGTGAGCGGCAGTTCTCTGGGCGAAAATGCCTTGTTGATGCCAGAGGTCAGAGGAGAATGGCCAGACTGGTTCAAGATGATAGAAAGGCAACAGTAACTCAAATAACCACTCGTTACAACCAAGGTATGCAGAAGACCATCTCTGAACGCATAACACGTCAAACCTTGAAGCAGATGGGCTACAGCAGCAGAAGACCACACCGGCTGTCACACCAGCCACGGTTCAGGCTGGTGGTGGTGGTGTAATGGTGTGGGGGGATATTTTCTTGGCATACTTTGGGCCCCTTAGTACCAATTGAGCATCGTTTAAACGCCACAGCCTACCTGAGTATTGTTGCTGACCATGTCCATCCCTTTATGACCACAGTGTACCCATCTTCTGATGGCTACTTCCAGCAGGATAACACGCCATGTCACATTGCTCAAATCATCTCAAACTGGTTTCTTGAACATGACAATAAGTTCACTGTACTCAAATGGCCTCCACAGTAACCAGGTCTCACTCCAATAGAGCACCTTTGGGATGTGGTGGAACGAGAGATTTGTATTATGGATGTGCAGCCGACAAATCTGCAGCAACTGAGTGATGCTATCATGTCAAATGGACCAAAATCTCTGAGGAATGTTTCCAGCACCTTGTTGAGTCTATGCCACGAAGAATTAAGGCAGTTCTGAAGGCAAAAGGGGGTCCAACCCGGTGCTAGCAAGGTGTACCTAATAAAGTGGCCAGTGACGGTATTAGCCACATTAGCCTCAGTCTCACTCGTTGCCTATGGACTGTCACTATACATAAATGTTTGAGTGCCTTTTTTGATTGTGAATAAAAAGCATCCATCTATTGTATTATTCTGTTGTGGTTTCCATGTTGACGATTTGATTGAGTGTTTGTTTGCGGTTGCACTTTTAAAAATGACGATTTAAATATCGGTAGAAATGTGATGCTAGTCCTCTACGAATAAGAAATGTTCAGAACTGCAAGTCCCACCCTGAAGGTTCCTGTACTTTGGAAAGTTCTACTGCAGCTTCCTTCTAAGAAGTTGTCAGGGCCTCTGTGCTGACCGGCAGAGAGACCCTGCACCCTCTTATTGACCATGCACGTGTAGGGATTCTTCATTAGGATTATTATTTGCACCTGTGTTGTCTGTCTGCCTATTTAAGTGCTTTCTTTAGTTCCCTAGTCAGTTGAGTCATTGTGATATTGTTTGGAGTCTTCTCTTGTAAAGTTAGTTGAGTCACTGTGAAATTGTTTGGAGTCTGCTCTAGTAAAGTTAGTTGAGTCATTGTGGTATTGTTTGGAGTCTGCTCTAGTAAAGTTAGTTTAGTCATTGTGATATTGTTTGGAGTCTTCTCTCTACTAAAACCTTTTTGTCTCCGTTTAGGAGCATTCCGTTTTTCTGCCTCCTGTGTCTTGTATTAGTTCCTAGTTTTAGCATAGCGTTTCCCGTTCTTCTTGATTTACATTATCTGTATTTGGGCCATCACCTACTATCAAAAGCCGGATTCCTGACAGGTCCTAACAAGTCCTCAGAGTCAAGGATAAGGTTGTAGTTTGTGCAAAGTTCAATGGCTGGTATAGACTTGATCTTCATGGCCTGTCATTGCAGGTATTACCCCACTCTGTGACAGCATCCAGCAGACTGTCTATCTACCCCCCAGCTCTAAGCTGTAGCTGCATCCAGCAGACTGTCTATCTACCCCCCCCCCCCAGCTCTAAGCTGTAGCTGCATCCAGCAGACTGTCTATCTACCCCCCAGCTATAAGCTGTAGCTGCATCCAGCAGACTGTCTATCTACCCCCCCCCCCCAGCTCTAAGCTGTAGCTGCATCCAGCAGACTGTCTATCTAAGCCCCCCCCCCCCCCCCCCCCAGCTCTAAGCTGTAGCTGCATCCAGCAGACTGTCTATCTACCCCCCAGCTCTAAGCTGTAGCCCTCTTCTCTGCTGCTTTTCAGCTGCCTGGCTCCCTGGGGGTCCCCTGCACCACTTAGCCATGGAAACAAAAATCAATGGCTTAACGATCCACAACAGGTAATAGAGGAGAAAAAAACAACAATTAAACGTTTTCTGGCAAGGGCCATTTTATTCTTGCATGTTGTGTGTGAGTGTATGTCCGTGTATGTAGCAGTGGAAGTGTGTGTAGAAGCCACTGCTTGGTGTTTAATGTTGTGTGTGTGTGTGTGTGTGCAAGGAAGTGATTGTGTGTGTGCGTGTGTGTGTGTGTGTGTGTTGTCTATGTGTAAGATTGTGCCTGTGTACTGCATGGGTGTACGAACGTATGGGACTGTGTGTGAGTGAGCTAACCCTAGCTTCACAAAATATCTTGATTTATGAATGGCCTGTTGCCCCCTCTCTCTCCCCCTAACCCACTACACACACCCCAGGGATGGAGAGAAGAGCGGAGGGATGGGAGAAAAAGAGTCCTCCAAAGCCCCTTATATCATCTACATTTATGAACGGGGGTCAGGACCAAATCCCAACCTAGACCCATCAGCACTGGGACACACCATTAATAAGAGGCAGCATGTTGGTTTCCTTAGGATCTGGCTGGGGTTTGTTGTTAGCCCTCTTTCTTTAACCATTCTCTCCCTTTCTCCTGGGTTTGGAAACAACAGAGGCATTGTAGAGCACTGACCAATCACAGATTAAGCAAGCACACTGCAATGGAAACGAGATTTGGTCAAGACGTGTAGCTTTTGAGTGCTTGTACAGACATGACCAACAGAAGCCTCGCGTTTAGCATACCTGTGGAGCCAGCCTGCTGAAGGAAACAGGCTAATTCATTGTTTATCAGAGCAGAAATCCTGCTAGAACAGAATGGAAGAGAGCGACAGCAGCACTGATGCTACCCTGAGCCCTCCCTGACATGTACCGGCAACCGTTTGGACTGCTCCTTATGAATCACACCAACACACTGTTCTCAACCTAGCCCCCCCCAATGAAATATGAGCCTCCATTCCCTCCTACTGGGTCTCACCGTGCCCTTTTAGAGAGCACAGACTAAGCAACAAAACCCAACCCACAGCAATCATCCAAACCCAACCCACAGCAATCATCCAAACCCAACCCACAGCAATCATCCAAACCCACCCACAGCAATCATCCAAACCCAACCCACAGCAATCATCCAAACCCAACTCACAGCAATCACCCAAACCCAACCCACAGCAATCATCCAAACCCAACCCACAGCAATCATCCAAACCCAACCCACAGCAATCATCCAAACCCAACCCACAGCAATCATCCAAACCCTCCTACAGCAATCATTCGAACCCATCAGAGTGAGCCCCACCACCACCACACAGCTCCTGACCTCTCCTACCGGTCTCTCCTCCTGGTTCTCCCAAGCCCCACTGTGGGGTCTGTCTCTCTCTGGGAGGGCGGGAAGAGGAGGGATATTCTTAAACACACGGCGACAGGCCAGACACAGTTACCGAGCAGGGGAAGGTGTGGGCCTAATCAAATAGGGCTAGGGGTGGGGGGTACAGGGACAGTTACCGAGCAGGGGAAGGTGTGGGCCTAACCAAATAGGGCTGGGGGGGGGGGGTACAGGGACAGTTACCGAGCAGGGGAAGGTGTGGGCCTAATCAAATAGGGCTGGGGGTGGGGGGTACAGGGACAGTTACCGAGCAGGGGAAGGTGTGGGCCTAATCAAATAGGGCTGGGGTGGGGGGTACAGGGACAGTTACCGAGCAGGGGAAGGTGTGGGCCTAATCAAATAGGGCTGGGGGTGGGGGGTACAGGGACAGTTACCGAGCAGGGGAAGGTGTGGGCCTAATTAAATAGGGCTGGGGGTGGGGGGTACAGGGACAGTTACCGAGCAGGGGAAGGTGTGGGCCTAATCAAATAGGGCTGGGGGTGGGGGGTACAGGGACAGTTACCGAGCAGGGGAAGGTGTGGGCCTAATCAAATAGGGCTGGGGTGGGGGGTACAGGGACAGTTACCGAGCAGGGGAAGGTGTGGGCCTAACCAAATAGGGCTGGGGTGGGGGGTACAGGGACAGTTACCGAGCAGGGGAAGGTGTGGGCCTAACCAAATAGGGCTGGGGTGGGGGGTACAGGACAGTTACCGAGCAGGGAAAAATGTGGGCCTAACCAAATAGGGCTGGGGGTGGGGGGTACAGGGACAGTTACCGAGCAGGGGAAGGTGTGGGCCTAACCAAATAGGGCTGGGGTGGGGGGTACAGGGACAGTTACCGAGCAGGGGAAGGTGTGGGCCTAATCAAATAGGGCTGGGGGGGGGGGGTACCGGGACAGGAACCGAGCAGGGGAAGGTGTGGGCCTAATCAAATAGGGCTGGGGGTGGGGGGTACAGGGACAGTTACCGAGCAGGGGAAGGTGTGGGCCTAATCAAATAGGGCTGGGCTGGGGGGTACAGGGACAGTTACCGAGCAGGGGAAGGTGTGGGCCTAATCAAATAGGGCTGGGGGTGGGGTACAGGGACAGTTACCGAGCAGGGGAAGGTGTGGGCCTAATCAAATAGGGCTGGGGGTGGGGGGTACAGGGACAGTTACCGAGCAGGGGAAGGTGTGGGCCTAATCAAATAGGGCTGGGGGTGGGGGGTACAGGGACAGTTACCGAGCAGGGGAAGGTGTGGGCCTAATCAAATAGGGCTGGGGGTTGGGGGTACAGGGACAGTTACCGAGCAGGGGAAGGTGTGGGCCTAATCAAATAGGGCTGGGGTGGGGGGTACAGGGACAGTTACCGAGCAGGGGAAGGTGTGGGCCTAATCAAATAGGGCTGGGGTGGGGGGTACAGGGACAGTTACCGAGCAGGGGTCAGAGGACAGTGTCTGAAGAATTCACCAAGGCAAGGAGCCCCATGCCCCCTGGAGGAGGAAGAGGAGGGAGATGATTTACCATGCTGGTTAAGTTCTGTAATGTAGGGAAACTAACTACCTTTATTCCCTAGAGTCAGTGGCACTGCCCCTCAACATTGAAAACAGTTTTCCATTTTAGGAGTTACATTGGAATAAGCCAGTACAATAATTAATTGATTATTCAAACAAATGCATGATTTAGGTATCAAAGTGCATAAAAGCAGTACTGATGATGAAGGCCACTAGCTAACGGTGTATTAACCGTCCCTGAATGTGTTTTGTGCTGCGTGCCACGGCTCTTCTAGAAAGGACTCCAGTCTCTTTCTATTCCCCGTGGGGCTCCGGAGGAGTCTGTCTGATGAAGACTTGGCATGTCCACACTCCGCCCCATGCCAACTCGCTCTGATGAAGTCCACAAGGACCAAATCTCCCTAATTAAAATTACAATGCTCTAAAACGCCCCCATCCTGGCCAATGTTCCCTTTAGAGACCTACACTTTGCCCAAATTTAGGCAGGTCTGAGCGACGAGAAGAGAGAAAGCACTATAGGGTTATGAGGAAATCAAACCGTACCAAACTTCCGTCAGCATGCAATACACTCCCCATATTGACAATTGGATTACTCAGTTTGGCAAATCGATAACCAGCTAGTGAGAACAGTCAAACTCATTCAGATAACACCAAATTCACACAAACAAGGCTTGAAAAAAAATATATATTTTGAGAGAATTACTAGCTTGAATGAGTATGCAAACTTCACGCACATTTTTTTAAATACGTGCTGAATTCTCATCTGCCTTTTCAGAGGATTGGGAAAAGTGTGAGGTTGACTGATACAATTTCACATGCCATTATCCTGAGGCTCAATTGAACTCAAGAACATTCATCAAGGGCCCTGACACAGGGATAGACAGAGTGTGGCAGGTAGAGGAAGGAGACGCTAGCAAAGAGCAGAGAGGGGGTTCACATGTAGAGGAAGGAGAAGCTAGCAAAGAGCAGAGAGGGGGTTCACATGTAGAGGAAGGAGACGCTAGCAAAGAGCAGAGAGAGGGTTCACATGTAGAGGAAGGAGAAGCTAGCAAAGAGCAGAGAGGGGGTTCACATGTAGAGGAAGGAGACGCTAGCAAAGAGCAGAGAGGGGGTTCACATGTAGAGGAAGGAGAGGCTAGCAAAGAGCAGAGAGGGGGTTCACATGTAGAGGAAGGAGAAGCTAGCAAAGAGCAGAGAGGGGGTTCATATGTAAAAGAAGGAGAAGCTAGCAAAGA